>JAQGAP010001037.1:0-23550 GCA_034697805.1 Orchesella bifasciata | reverse complement strand
CCAGAAATAAATTTGGAAGATCAAAATGATATTAGCAAACATACAGAAAATCCAAATTCAACGCCAAATATAAAAAGACCAGAAAAATAAATAAATACTATCAAATGTAGATAGGGATGTCTTTATCATACTGAATAATTGTCAGGTGTATCTTATTACATGGAATTTCGATTTTGTAAATGTACTTACAATATTAGGTCAGGTATCTTTTATGGTCAACGTGTGATATAAGAAACGCAATAAGTAATGAAAGAACTAAACGAGAATTCAGAAGAACAAAATATATACTCATATTTGTAGGGAAATCTCGTGATTCATATTCCATAATATTTTTCTCTCTGCCTCCTACATTTCATTTCTTTCTGCATAAATACACTCATTTCCCCATTTTTCATATAGTGTTTCTCTTCTTGCTCCACCGAATCCCTTTTTAGCCTTTGGATATGTCAAACAACGTGATACACTCAACTTTCCCTTGTATACATATTTACAAAAGATGTGAATAATATCATCTTTTTTCTTTTATTCTCCATTTTTATTATAATATACATGCTGTATCTTTCTTTTCATGTTCAGTCAAACATCAAGCTCCTCGTTTCCTCTTTTCCTAGTTAGTTTACATATTGTGCTCTGCCATCGGATATTATATTTTTCATTTTGTTCAAGGGGAAAAATGTAAATACTAAAAAGCTCTTGTATTTTTTTTTCTCTCTCTCTCATTCTCTCTGAATAAGTAGCTAAACATAAGTAAGTACTCACTTCCTCCTCTCCTCCTACTTATTTCCTTTTTATTTATAAAAATCCGTGCTCTCAGCTTCACAAACAGTATTATTATATAGCCCCTTCGTTCTGTCAAGCATTTTATCCCGTATCATATACCATTATTGCCGTAAAGCGGTACACCCACTTACTTACGAGATTCTCTTGAAAAAAAACTTGTTCTTTAAAAAAACAACATATTTGACTTACTTAACTCACTTACTTACTTTAATACTTGAGCAAGCAATGTTACATAAAAATCCAGGTTTCTCCCCTTCTTTTCAGCTTATTTACATGGAGTAACAGAAAAAAAGGATTTTTAAAACTTGATCTTCTTTTAACCCCGTAGTTTTATAAGCCTATTCATGCAACAATGTGTCTCATGAGACGTAATTGTTTTCGCAATTTTTTTCTCTTCCAGCCCGTTCATGAGATGACGTGCACCGTACACAGTTTTATGTGTAATACATTCATAATGTAGAGGTGGGATGCAATCGTTTACAATTCCTGAGGAAAAAATATGTAAATCGGAGAATATATAATCCCTTGTTGAGGATTATGCATTTAAATGTGTGCTTACATTTTCCACCATACCGTACACCACTCGGTTCCTCTTGTGTAATAGGGCTGTACTTGCGTAATCTCAAATCGTTCAAGTGAAGAGGATCCCCAAAAAAAATAACCAACAGAGAAAAAAATTGCTTTTTGAGTGGTCTCTTTGCTTCGGTTTGGTGTGTGTACCATAGACCCATCCGATTTTCGTAGAATGTTTCGGCATGCAACAGAGATTACGCTTCCTTCTGTTCCGGAAATGATGCCCATTATATTTCACGTATGTATAAAATATGTAAACAATTTCAAGGAGAAAGCGGCAGAGGTAAGAGTATAATATATAGTGTATGTATTTGTTTTTATGTTTTCTTATTTGTTACGATTGCCTGCATACACTTTTTTTTTCTATTCCGTGATAGCCATTAATTTTTAAAAAGATTTGGTACATTAAGTGCTGCATCCAGGATGGTGGCGGAGTGAGTTTAAATTGGGCAAGTATACTTTGAAAAAAGAAAAAAAAAGTGTAATGCGGATATTTTTATGCAGGATAATGATACTAACGTGTACCATGCATAGAGTGCCCACATATTTCGCCCCATATTGATGTGATGTGGATGCAAGCGTAACTGGAGAAAATTAGCAGGGAAAAAGGGAAAAGGTATATCAAGATGTGAGGGGGTAATAGACAAAATATATTTTTCCCTTCCTACATACATGTAATGTAGTTCATCCATCTCATTCATTTTTCCAAGTTTTTTTTTCGAGGCGAACAACAAACAAAATTATGGACGCATATTAAATAGCAACTCGTAATATTTGCTTTTTCTCCAGCGTCTATCCATTTTTTCTTGGATTCTGTGCACACCACCGCATATCGCATCGCTTTCTCCTCTACATTTTCCCCGCATAACGCTCCGTCGTGGTGAACCAAAATACGGCAAAGGAGTATGGTATATAAAAGTATAGAGATGTGCTAAACTAATCCACATGCTCTGGCTAGACGAGACCAGACCGAAGCCAAAAAGACCAGACCATCCAAAGGCTAGCCTCAGATGAGCCCTCGAAATTCAGCCAGAAATGCTAAGTTATATTAACTTTTTAAGGTAGTCCACATATTGCTTCGTGCTAACTCACATATCATCCACTGTGAAACTAAAAGGTTGCTCATTTCCACAACTTCTTGAACAAAATATTCTCGCTTCTTGGCTTTCGTACGTCTGCCGCTTATGCTTTCGAGACCCGAATGGATAGGAATGGAATGATACAGGATTTCCGTGCATAATTTGTTTTTCTCAAATTTGGAGGAAAGTGGAGCGGAGCCAAAGCCGAAGCCAAGGAGAGCAGAGGGGAATACAAGCCAAAATAATAAACTCAAATTACAAACAAACTTGTTAGGCAAACAAAAAAAAATGGGTAGAGTGAAAGCTCCTTGTGTCTCTCTTGTACTGAAGTAATCATCGTGCCCTCTGCACACACACACTGGTTCACTTTGTGTTTTAAAACGAGCAAGAATTTTAAATGAAAAGGAATGGCAAATGGGATAATATACATACTCGTACACATACATTTACATATGGAAATGCTGTAATGTATGTACAGTTCATTCATTCCCTTATACTTTGTCATCTTACCCATCTATAAGCTTGTATTTTGGGAATTCTTAGAGTTTCATACTAAAGTAGCCTTGAAATTCCTGGAGAAACTAGCTGATGATGATGGTGATGGCAGAAATTTGATTCCCTTTTGCTTTACTTGCTTTATTACATCCACTATATATAAACCAACTCGCCATCCATTTTAGTCATGAAATCCATACGTCAATTTGTTGAAAGATGCTTTTTACATTTTGACGGCAACTTTCATTCAATCCTTGTGAACATTTGAGATCTGGTACTCTGCTAGTTAACTCACGACTACGTCTACTAAAGTACTTAACCTGATCCTAGCCTATACTACTAAAGCCCATGAATTTTATCAAAAGGATATGGATACTCTGTTTGCATGTTATGCCAGGAAAAGATTATATGGATTGGGAAAGCGAGCCGATAAAATATTTTAAATCATCTAGCAGCAAACCCTAACATTTGATATCCCCGAGCGATGGATCGAAAGCAAGTCAACTCAAGTCAAGCCGATCCAAAAAAAAAGAGTTGACTCGCTGGAGTGAAGTGTGTAAAGGGAAAAGGAGAGCAAGAGCAAGCTTGAAAATTGGTGGAGCTCTTTAGCATTATATCTATTACACAGCCCTGCTGCTGCTGCTGTCACGAAGAAAATTATTATTAAAGTTTACTTACAGAATATCCGACATTCAAAATAGAACCGTGTTACTACAAACACGAAGCCAGCAACATGGCATTGGGAAAGCCAAAAATACATGGAATAGGCTTCAGCTTGTGAAATCAGAGAATGTGCTCGAACGCGTAGTCAAGCTGAGCTGCTCCTTGTTAATACGGGAAAATGACTCCGAATTGGAATGAGAAGGAATTAAAAAAGGGTTCTCTCTCTCTGGAAAATGTCTGCCTGGTGCTGCTGCTGTGCTGCTTACCAACTTTTCCTTTTCTCTCTTGCCTCCCGCTTTCCTTCCTTCGCTATTCATTCCTATCATCATCTCTCGTATTAACACCAAAACTACACAGTAATCTAAACTCATGGGTAAAAAATAGATACTGGAATATACATACATAATTTTACCCTTTTGGATTGTACTGGAAAATTGGAATGCAGAGAATGTAGAATATGCTCGTAATAATATCGTGTGTCTATATTCATTTCACTTTTTCTACTTTCCAAAGCAAGTGTGTATGAATGTATTTAATGCACGAAACAGACACAGTTTTTACGGCTCCCGAAAAATATGTACGTCATTACGGGAAAGCTACCACTACTACTACTACTGAGGGAAACCTTTTAGTGCAATATGTGTGGGGTTTACTGGTTTTCGGGCAGACCAAACGAGTTGGGCTTGGGCTCGTATTTTTTGGGTTAGTGAAAAAATGTATGGGTAGAGCTAGATATATAATATGTATTTGTGTAGTGTGTGTATCCATTCATATGTAAAGTGAAGAAAGTCAAGTCAGAGATCGAGTCACCAACAAAAAACAGATATGTCAAGTGACACTTTGCTAAGTGTTCGTAGTTATGTGGATATAGGGTTATGCTACTCATTCCCACCAGCTGTTTCCCATTTTCCTTTCCTTTTTGATTTGGATATTATATCCTTCTTCTCACATCATCACACACATACTTACTCTTTCTCTCTCTCTCTCTCACACCAAAAACAACAAAAGCTTCGTCATGCTGCTTGCTAACTACAGAGCTCAAAAAACTGGCGTCATTTGGCACGTAGCAATTTAGCTGACTCCTATATACTTTAGTGTATGGTGGTAGTGGCAGGAAAAGTGAGAATTCATTTTTCTCCTTTCATCCAGCTTCCTTTTTTCTATTCTATTCATCCGATCCCACTTTTAGTTAGTTCAAAATGGGAACAAGAGGAGAAAATTCTTGGCTTTGACTTTGTGTGAATGTATCTGCGCCTCTGATGAACCTCATCATTTTCAGGTTTGCTTCTCATTACATGTCATATGTCAGCTGCCAAGTTGGGTACACAGAAAAATACAGAGGAGGAGAGAACGACTGCTGTTCGGAGCTCTTGATGATGATGATGATTCCGATTAGAAACAAGCCATGTCAGGTCCCACAACTCGGCTTATTAATCAACACCCTTCTTTGCCTCTTCCTTCTTGATTTTCATTTCTATCCACATCAAGCATTTGGATAGTATTTCTTTCACTTGAGTCAGTTGCAGTAGAAATACCCATAAAATAAATAAATTGACTTTTCCCTTGTGAGCAAGATGAAACGAAGTGTACATAACAACTTTGCTTTCACTTATAATTCTGACAATTTTCTTAAAATTTCTCCGAGCTTAAAATCTGTAACAAAGTATACGCAATACGATGAATCTACATGTTTAACTGTGCATACATTTTTTGTGCAGCCAATTAAGATCATTATAAAAGATGAAAGGAATGCACTGAATACGCATACATGCAAATTTTGTCTGCTGCGAAATTCGGTAATACAACCTTGATTACTTAAATTTTGACTTCGAGCTGTTCTACTAACCACCAAACCACTGAATTGAATTGTAAGGCTAGGTGTAAAAAGTGTCTGTCCGATCCGAACGTACATCGAGTGCAAATAAGAAACTTTCATATCTTTTTTTTTGCTTATTTAACCTTTCGTCTCTTCTCATTATATCAACCATTGTCGTTTTGGAAAAGTCACCAAGTTAATTTTAGACTTTTACTGACGTAATGCCACGAAGTCTGGCTGGATAAGTTTCTTAATCTTACCCTTATGCCTTTTGTTACATTTAAAGTATTCATATCCACATCCTCAATCGTACATCATCACTTCCCTAACGATGTTATTACTTTTTTTTACAAATTTTCTTGCCCTCTTCCTTTATTCATCCGCCAACGTAAAATGTCTCTAACCTTTCTTTCCATGGCAGACCAGGTTAAAGCCAGTCAAGTGAGGCAAACAAGCGAGCGAGAAATTATTATTATTTTCTGTTCATCTTCCATCATCATTATATTATCTGCTGAATTGATCTATCTATCCGCATCTCATCCTCGACAAAATCCGCTTTCATCTGTCACGTTCCACGGAAAGTAGACATGATCAAGTTAGCTTAGCGAAGGAAAGCTGCTATTATTATCCTAAATCCGTGAAGGACGATAGCTGAGAAAGACGTTTTGTGTGTGGGAGACGAATTTCGCTTCTCATAGAAATTTTGATAAGGTTTCTTTTCTACACGGGGAGCATCAACACCAACACTTTATTAATAGAACACAGCATGGAGGTACAGGCTCTTTTTGAGTGAGAAAATGTTCAAAGGAAAGTGCCTTTCTTCTTGCCCTTTCTTGTGAAATATTGTATTCCTGAGTGACTCCCATAAATGGAGAGAGTCTCAACTCGACGTAGGTAGCTACGAAGGTGGTAGTGGTGTAGAGAAAATTCATCTGAAAGCGTGTCGTGTTTTTCTTCCCAAACCAGATCAGAACTGTATTCTCTCTCTCTTGATTCTCATCTCAGTTTGCTTCTCTCTCTCTCTTCTCTTGTTTGTTATGCTCTTGTAGATAATGATTAAGGGGCTTGACTTGACTGCTGCTACTGCTGTTGCAGATGATGATGGTGATGAAAATGAGAGAAAACTAACGTTAGGGTATGGTAAAATGGGTGGAAGCGTATATAAATAATTTTGTGCTTCTTTTCCTTCTCATCTTGCTCTTTCTCTCTAATCATGCTTGTGTCGGCAGAAACAGTGCAGTGCCCTTGTTCCTAATAAATCAACTTTGCTGCTCCTATTAATTAAAAAGCTTTGTATTGACGATGGCTTTAACAAAAGGTTGGAAAAACACTTGGCATATTATGCAGCATTTGATTTTTTATATACTAAAGCAAATGTATATAAAACAGCAATAAAATGAATATATTTTTGTGCTTTACTCATCATCTATCTATGCAAGACCTAGTATAGATTTATTGGCTTTACTTTTATGTATCAGTCTTATGTATGCAGCAACAAAGCGCATTTCTGCAATTTTTGTAATATCATACCACGCAGCACGAAAAATGGAGTTGTAGATCATCAACTGCGAAAAGTGGCCACTGGATGCCAAATCATCCCTGATCAGTTCGGCCTTGTGGGCGTAAACGAGAATTGCTATGAAGAGGATCACGCTAACAATGAGAACTAGTCCGGAGGCGGTCATCCAAATCGTTAGTATTTTTATATTGGCCTAAAAACACAAATACTTGTGAATAATCAAAGAAAAATAATACTTTTGTTCTGTTTTTTTGTTACATTTTTCGTTGCTTTGTTGAGAACAACAGCAAGTGGAGCTTCAAGAAAAGCGGCTCCTACGCAAGCGATGAAAATCCCAATCATAATATTTCCTGAAAATATATCAAGCCTAATAATTGCATAAAGGCAAAACCATGAATTATTGAATCATTCGAAACTTTTTTCTTACGATTCCTTAAAAAATAAAATGCTTCATATTTCTCATAATCCGACTCTTCATGGCCAGCTCGCATTTGAGTAAAGTGGACATCCTCACGGCTAGTATCGACAAGAAATAACACCACTGAAATGGTCGAAATTGTATCTACAACTCCTCGTAACTATATAAAGTATTAAATACGCAGTTACTAATTGAGTACTATTTCACATTACCTTGAGACGAAGCATATTATCAACTTACAAAGTCGTAAATAGAAAACATTCCCAATATTTTGGGCAGTGGATAATTCACATTTACGCATTGCCATGTTTTGCCGGGTATTTTTTGGTTATATATCATTCGTATGTGAACCTTTGATGGCATAATTAATCGACGAGAGGACAGGATAATTTTCCCCTCGCCTTAAGATTTGTAGTCAATCAGAGAAAAACGTGTATATCATATGAAACTCTATGTAATCTCCAGACCCGCAGGTTGAAATTATTGAAATAAAATATGCTACGGGATTTTAACCACTTTTAACTCAAGATTTTAAGATTGCAATAGAGCCCATGACAATTTTTCATGATTAACAGTACTACTGTTATAAAACTGGAACCTCCAATTAGCATCATGTCTATTCTTGATGGAAGTGTTAAAATCAGCAAGAATCAATAGAAAAGTAACTAATTTTGGACAACAATCATGTACATCAAAACTCATCATATAGTTACACCTATACTGTAGCTATTCCAATCTGATTACATCTACAGATTCAAAGCACACATTTATTGTGTATTGCGACGATGCCAAAACATGCTGTTGCTCTAATGATTTATTACCAACTAACCATGTCTTCTTCTTTTTGGCAGAGGAATAGCATAGCAGCTAGCTCCACGTATTTTGGAGTAACATATACCTAACCCTTGGTTTTGTGTTTGGTTGTTAGAATTCATGATATATTTATTTTCCCCTTTTTCTCCCATATACACCACGGATATATATTTCTTTTGCTTCTCCTTCCCGATCCCAAAATCCAACCGACCGACAGTTCTGATCCAATATTATTATTTCTCGTTGTGTGAGTTGATCTAATGTTAGCTTGAGAAATTCCATACTACCCGTACCAACGAACGTCACCCAGAAAAAGAGAGAGATTGCTAATGATAAAGCCACCCAGGAGCAGATTGCGATTTTTGACTTTTTACGCCCTTATAAATACACTCTCAACACAAAAACTTTTACTTTTTTGGCTTTCGTTCACACGAGTGCACAAAAGAGAAAGGAAATAACTAGGATATTTTATACTACGATAAACTGAATCAAAGCTACATATATTTAGGAAGGGAGGACAGGAAAAGTATATGTAACATAACATAATGATAAATTACATGGTTCAGGGGCTGCCACCATCATCATTAATTCCCATCTTTCCACTGCTTAACTTTTTCCCAACTTTTTTTTTTTACTACGGCCACACTACTGCCACATGGATTCGATGATACATAATATTGGAAGAGGGAGTGAAAGCTCAAGGTAGGGTTCATTAGGGAGAAAATCAGTTAATTAAAATTGACAAGTTTTTTTCCACCATCGGCCTGATTAAAAATCATTTCGTAACAAGTAGCTTTATTAGGTACCGCCAATGCTGCTCTACTCCTAATTATTACTTCAAAAAAGGCAAAATATTCATGGTTCGTAGAACTTGACGTGCTTGGAAAAGCTTGAAAATTTTCAGAATCGCTAGGAAAAGAAGCTTAAAATGATTTAATAAAACGCGAGCTAGTGATTTTGTGCAGTCCTCTTTTCTCCTTGTTGACAATGATTGATTTCTTTTATTCTTGGTGACAAGTGTTTTCTTTCCTCCCTCAGTAAATCATGGCATACAGCAAGCAAGCAACATCGAATCCGGATGGATGGGGCATGCCATTGTGTTTTGTGTTTGCATCATATGGGGAATTTGGGAAGGCGTGATCTTTGTTGACATGACCAAGATGGTTATATTAAAGCCGTTCTGGCTTCAGTCTCAAGTCCCAAACAGTTGGTGAACCTAAACCCTGTGACTGGAAGCTCAAAAGGCACAAGTGCCTATTGAAAAGAAGAATGGAGAGTTTGGGAACCCGGGTGACATGCCATGTATGCATTCCGTGCAATATTGTACATTGTACACAACAATATGCATGCATTCATTCCTTCCCTCACGATTCACCCTCCCCATCATCTCAACAGCTTGAGAATGACTTGCAAAATTGTGTTCATTGCTAACTGTAGCCATTCATCCATCACAAAATGGGGAAAATATACTGCGTACTACTGACAACAGAACGGATAATAAATAATAATCAGTTTGATTGTGAAATAAGACTTGAGAAACTAAATTTACTGAAAAACCGTGTATCGTAGTGTTCGTAATTTATATACATTATATGTATTTATGGAAGTACCTCCTATAATGCTCTGATGCTGATACGAATATTCAAATCGCCAATCGTGTTCATACAAAAATTGTAAATTGCAACTTGCAAAAACTGAATCAGTTTTTTTGGCATTGACAAATTTTCAAATTATCCAAATAGGGGTTAAACGAAAGGTCTTATAGGTGGAAACAACAAATACGTTGGTCCACGTAATGTTTTCTCCGTTGTGTTCCAGTTACAAACGAGGGTTGTTGATGGTAATGATGACGATGACAGGGTTTGTAACGTAATGGAAGCAAACACGGTGCGTTTAGTAGCCGACGAGGGTTAATGTATGAGATGAGGAGTGAAATAATATGTTGAGCAAAGCTGTTCTCACATTGTGACGGTACGGTCGACTACTACTGACTGGGCATACTTTACCAGTAATGATGATAAAGCATTTTGTCGACAGAAAAGGAATTATACGAAACGTGTAGCGTATCCATGTAGTCAACGAAAGTGGAGGGGGAGCAGACAAGAGAGCGTAAAGAAAAAGTGAGAAGAAAAGAGAGAGCGAAACAGACACTTTTACAATGTGCTATGAGAAAGGAAAAAGGGAGAAAATGAGGAGAGAACAAGTTTTTTGGACGTGGACATGTATTCAAATTGAAATAATAGGATGGGTAACGAAGAAGAGAAGGAAAAGGCATATAAGTCTTTGCTGATTAAATTAGACCAGAGAGCTGAATAAAGGAGACCTGAAGCTTTCTTTCGCTGACGATTTAACTTGCAAGTTTTGTAGCAGAGGAGCATAGTAGCAGTGTTGCTACTTAGGAGAGAATGAATGGGCTTGATCGGAATGAAATCTAATTTAATATACATTGTTCCCCGTTCACAAGATCTTCCCTTTTTCGTGTTTCTTTCGAAAGAGTTTCAGTTTCGCTTTTGTTGAACAAGCAAAATTGTCTGGGGCAAGATGAAGCGCGATTGGTTTATAGGGCTTATAATGTTTTGGTATTATTGTATGAATAAGTGAGTTAATAAGTGAATATTTTAAATTTTAAATTTTAAATAGAAATTTTATTCGAGTCATTTTATAAAAAATAAATTGCAGATGGAATTTTTTGCGGCCAATTTAGATAAAACTATTGGCAATATTGGTATTGGTTCATATTGGTGTGACGTCGAGTTTATTTTCAGTCTCCTGTAATAATTTTTGAGGATAGCCGAGATGGAATAATTAACAGCGCTGAGTTGGAGAGTTTAATCAACCGTAATAAGCAATCGCACCGGTAGGTCCGAAACGACGAATGCCGGTTTGAGCGCTAGCAGCGTATCCCGGGTGAAGATTTGCGCTGCTGACACCTCCAATACCGCCATAGTAGAGCTGAGCAGAAGTGATAGCGATACAAGCAACAGCGATACAGGCAACGAAAAGGACCTGTTGTAGAATTCAATAAAAATATTTTAGTTTGCTATTTTCGAAATAAAATGAAGACTTTCAATCTGTAAAATTTCTTGTTACTTACGTATTTCATCATTTTGAAAGTTTGAGAAGTCGACAAAGTCGAAAATTGTTTGTTTGTTGTTTAAGATTTGAGAGGAGGAACTTGACTGATAACTTGTATCCAGCAGTAGTCGCTATATATAGTTCTCAAACCTCCAGCCTTAGCCTGCTACATGAATCTTTCCTAAATCATTTTTTAGATGCATGTCATTGTCAATGCAATCAGTCTATAATAATGTAAAGTGACATGGTTCATGATGGTTGCCAACAAAATTTCTTCCGTGGCTATTTTCTCATAAATGATCCCTTCTTCTGTTCCAAACCAGAAGGTGCATATTTACTGTTCCTTAAATAAGTATTCCACAAAAAATAACACAATTTCAATTTGTCCACCCGTTGCAGCACGAATAACATAATCGCATGCAAAAAACATTTTTTAGCTATCGATTCCTTTAACAAAGACTTTGAATGACATGCTGACGCTGCATTCCTTTGTTCCAGCCTAACAGACTAAGAAAACAGTTCGAACCAGCAAAAAATCTATATACAAACATCATCATCATCTTTATCACGATCGACCTAGCGATTATCAATCATAACGGTTTGGCACAAAAAAATGCTTGCCTTGTTTAAGAAAATCAACAAGATGATGATGTGATGAAAATGTGGCATAACAAAAACAAGCATGCATGATGCATACGTAACGTTATATGTTGCTCGTTACATTTCATGCTCCCATTGTGATATAATCATGCGAATACTAAGCAGGTAGTAAAAATCTGAAGTGGTCAGCAAAAAAGGTTGATTTATTTATGAACACCCTTGCGTTTTAGCGACTCAAGTCAAGTGCTGAACATGTACAATGTACAGTAAAGACATGCAAAAAATGTTCGTTAGTTGCAGCATAACAACATTCTCAAACAGTTCTTTATATTTTCTGCTCGTTTCTGCCAATTGTTGATGAGGGCAATGCGTAGGAAATTGGTATGTATTTCGTGAGCATTTATTGATTTAGCTTTGCTATTTGTGTAACCCTTCTGGTTTGATTGGCACCTCTCTGACCTATCTATAGAACTTTTGTATTGTTCAACTTTTAAGCGTCTCACGTAGAATCAACAAATGAAGTGAACCCAAGAAATGTTCATGTTTTATGGAGATGCACATGAGGATGAGAAACATATAAATGTGCTTATAGCTTGTACTTTGCACCACACCTTTTACCTACCTACCTCAAGGAGATTAAACATCTAGTTTGTTTATGAATGAGATCATGACTTGATTTTGGCTCTGGAAATAGTTTGCATTATTACTGTTCTACATGTCTGAATCTCGCAGCTGGAATATGATACAAATTACATTTCTTTGTGTGGACTTTGGTATAAAAGAGGAGACCGCACTGGAGTACGGTATCAGTTCACAACCTGAAACTTACAAACCAAATAATCCTCTCCAAAAACCTCCAACCTTCCAAAATGATGAAATACGTAAGTACCAAGAAATTTTACAGATTGAAAGTCTTCATTTTATTTCGAAAATAGCAAACTAAAATATTTTTATTGAATTCTACAACAGGTCCTTTTCGTTGCCTGTATCGCTGTTGCTTGTATCGCTATCACTTCTGCTCAGCTCTACTATGGCGGTATTGGAGGTGTCAGCAGCGCAAATCTTCACCCGGGATACGCTGCTAGCGCTCAAACCGGCATTCGTCGTTTCGGACCTACCGGTGCGATTGCTTATTACGGTTGATTAAACTCTCCAACTCAGCGCTGTTAATTATTCCATCTCGACTATCCTCAAAAATTATTACAGGAGACAGAAAATTAATCGAAATTTGCAAAATAAATTTCCAATGAGACATTTCTAAATAAGAAATACATTTGTGTTTGCATACATTTTTGTGGGAATTGATCACTTGCGTTTTTCATATAACCACCACCATGTGTGGTATTTGACGCATTAAATTATCATACTCATTGACGTAGGTTGGGGTAGCAAGATGTAAAATTAATATATAGCCAAGATTTTAAACAAAAACAATCAAACTATTGAACTACATTGAAAGATATTTTCTTTGTAACAACGTTTATTGATTCAAATAAAAATAAAACTACAATAAGTTGGCAGATTTATAAAAACTATTCTACAAAGAAAAATGAATGAACATTTCAACATTTTCAACTTTCAACACACAATTTAAAACATATATGAAACCAATTGAACAATCCCAAAAGCGATAATAACGGCTAAACATGATTTATTCACATGACCACTTGCGAATTCTGAGGTCCGGTCAAGAACTCGCGGATTCACTTGAATGTTCCTATTGGGGTCATCAATCGCCGTTGAAATGAGGGGTTCCATTCGCCCATTCTTTGGATCTGTCGTTGGTAGGTGAGATGGTCCCAAACTGCTTCCTGTCGCCGTCTGCATATCCTGCTCAATGGGTAGAATATCATCGCCTGTTTTCCTATCCAGCACAATAATCGGCCTATTATTTCCCACCCTGAGGACCATTGCTGGTTTGCAGAGGTGATCTTCCGTCATTTCGAAAGAGGGGCGACATTCGCAAAGTCCAAATATAGACGGTATGTGTTTGCTATTGTGAGGGGCACACTGCGCGTTTGGAACACACTCCAATTTCCCCAGTCCAATGTCTTCCATCGAACAAAGCTTCTTGACGGGAGCCAAGCACTTGTCCAATTTAGTATCGTAGAACATGGCATGGTGCTTGTTCTTGTAGAAGGGACAAGCGCACTCGTTCCGCTTCTTATCACATGGGAACTCTGGTCGGCAATCGTTGTCCGTGGTACAAAAGGCTCCAAAGCTCCCATCCTTGAGGGGGAAGTCTGAGCCAAGTCCTTCAGTGTCGTAGATCGTCTCCAGGAATAGCAGGAGGAGGAGGAGATGAGGTCTCCACAGTACAAAATTCTTGGGGTAAAACCTTTCCATGTTAAGGATAGAGGAATTACAAAGGTGGCAATGATAAATGAGGCTCCGTGGACTAGACTTTGACTGTAACACAGAATCACGAAACACAAGTAAAATTGGTTTTAAACTGCATTTATATTCAAGGAGTTGACTGTAACAATTACAGTTTGGTCAAATTTCAGATTCGGGAGCAGCCACGATGAGATATTTGAATATTAATTTTAAAACCAACAGCAACAGGATCGTATTAACAGCTCGCGCTTTCAAACCTGATCATGTGATAAGTAAAATGAAGTCGAATGCATACCTTCCTTTATATTTCTATGTATTTCATACATGAAGGGCCGGAAGAGTGTTTTGTTCAGTGTTTTCCTCGGTCAGTCGACTGATGCAAAACTGTGGAAGATTACGTGTCTAGTGACACAAAGGGGAAATCATAAAATAATTATTAGAATCGCAGATTGATTACGCTTTATGACTCATGCTTCCGGTTATAATTTTTATATCCAAAATATGAGCAACCAACAAATGTTTAGGTACATATTCATGAAAAGTCACAAATGTACCGACTGCCAATTTTCCTTGTTTTCATTGTAAATGACATGTTGATGTTTTAGTACGCCATGCTCTGCACGAATCAGGTTCCATATAGTTCTTTCCTAAATACGTTGTACTTGTAATGTACGTTGTATAGTACGTAATTCTAAGCGCATCAATAATGATTTTACATTGATTGAGCCACAACGTTTTAAACCGTCATAAGGAGGTACAGGAAAGTTTAAATTAATTATTTTTATGGTTTATCAAATCCTGTGTCTGTGGTCAACTCGTCAACTCATCGTATCCTGATAATAACTTGAAATTCAACGTAATTTGTACAGGCCATTCTTTACAAGTTATTGTATGTATATGACTGAATTATATACCAACGAAATTGCCAAGAATTCCTTTCATGGAAGATGGAAGTACCTAAAATATGAATATCATGCATGCTCAGTTGAAGTGGTGTGGATTTGTGAACATATTTCTTGTAGTACATAATAATATGAGATAATATGCTATTATTGCTATTATTGCTATTATTAAGTTTCAACCTTGCTATACTCAACATAAACATTGTACCAATATTGTCTCCTAATATTTTTGACACTCAACATGAGTTAAGTAAATGGTCTCTTGACACTGCATACAAATTTAATTCAATTCCATCGAAAAGAGAGGGAAAGAGACTTATCGAAAGAGATAGACAGGAGACGAAGACAACCACTTTACTTACATAATATTCCTTCCTCTCCGTCTTCTTTCTTCCAACATAACATGCATACAGATGTCAAGTGATGTGTGTCTTTTTCTTTTTTCTTCCCCGACTTAAAAAATGTATATATATTTCATGCTCAACTCGTCGAATGTCATGTCCGTGACTAGGATCCCAATAATTCTCCTCCGCTGACTCCATTGCCCTGTCCGCTTTGGCGAGTTAACGTGTAACCAAGCAGGAAGACAGAGGAATTACAATTGGCACCATTAGAATATCACTTTCCTTCCATCTACCTCTATATTATAAGAAGAAGAAGAAGATCAAAGAAAGGGACATGACATGGATAGCTTACATAAGAAGGGGCACGGCATGCTATGATGCAGATGGCATATACATAACAATTTAGATGCTTAACTGTCTATCTGTCAATTGAACCATGGCAGAGTCACACGGACTTTTTCTCTTTTTTTAAAAAAAAAGAGCACATTATTATCACTTTTCAAGTTTCTTTCTAAAACTTTCCACACAACTGCTCTCCCCTCCTTTCTCTGTCTCCCTTTTTTCATTTTCTTGAGAGCACTTATTTGAGTTGGCCACGCAGAAGATCACCAAGCACAACCGGATAGACAAGGGAGTACGTGGTCAACTTGATCTTTTTTGTGGACCGACCCGACCAACTTGCCTTTCCCTACCTACATACCTATCGCATTGATTCGTTTCTTTAAAATGCAGATATTTATATTGACCATGTTCATGCTTCTGTTAAGTAGACACTAGACATGCAAGCAAAGCACTTGGTGAAAGGGCTTTGGCAGTTCATTTTTATCATCTTTTTTTTTCTCTCCCCAATATCCGATCAGATTGAGTTGAGTGAGTATAGTAGGAAAGGAAGGAAAAATGCATATTATTTTCATCCTTTTCAAATCTTTCTCCATCTCCCTTGTTCAATTTCTCTTTTTTTACTTCCCCCGACAAGGATTTGTTCAAAATGGTCATATCAAGACCATCATCATATCATCATGAGTATGACAGAAAATCGAGTACCAATACCATATACCATATCACTTACGATCATCATCATGATCATCTTCCTTTCAACGGATACTTACATAGATGACCGGAGCTCAAAAATATATTGGATGAGGAAACGGATATACGTAGACTATGGAGTCAAACAGATGTGTGCTATAAGAAGAATTGCAAGTGATTTCCTCACAAATTTTCACACGTCGGTTGGACGGACGAGAACAAAAAATATGTGGATGGTGGTACGGATGGCTCTTGTTCGTTTTCGGATTTTTTCCTGAAAAAAATAAATGTCTTTCTGGCTACGATTCTCTCCCCAGTGATGAATGGAGAGGGACCACATCGTGGTGTGTGGTAGTGTATATTATGTACCTATATGGTATATAACAACCATGTAGGTAAAGACAGCGGAAGGAAGCTGTTTGAATGGAATTGGATTTTTCCTGGCTTACGTGGCAAATATATCTTAATATCGTCAAAGATTAAAATGCATCTTTTTCTCCTGTTTTCCTGGGCGCCTCTCCATGAAAGCAGATTTGAGCAAAGCAGGACATTATGTAGAGGATTAGAGAAACACAAGAAGGGAAAAGTTAGCAGCATTTATATTCAGTGATTCTCGTTCTTGTCTTGTCAGCTTTGCTTTTTCTTTTACCATATTAGTCCCATAGATGTCTTATCCACTTAAGTTGCATTTTATACAAAAAGATTTTTATTGACTGGGATGGAAATAGTTGGTCCCTTGACAGTTGTAACTTGAAAGTGTAACATGCCTTGTTCAGTCGCTCGTAGCATTTCACCAAGAGGAAAGGAGAGGAGAGTAGGTATTATATACTCAGACTGGGATACAGCTTACCTTTTACTTATGTAGCTGGTAACAGTAGTAATGTAATGTATGTTTTTAGTTACATTTGTATTTTATTTTTTACATATGGGACCTGGAAAAAAACGGGAGAGGAAGAAAGACGACATGCATGCGAGCAAGTGGCATCGGCTTGGCTTTGCTTATGGTTGACTTGACCCCACACACAACCGAGAAGAGCTGGTTGCTCTTTGGTAAAGGTGGCATTCCCATTTCTGGCCAGAAATGGAGATTTATACAGATGTATGCAGATGTAGTGATAAGAGAAGCTACCAAAGAGCCAGAGGTGGTATACATGTCTGTGCCGTTTCAACTTTACTTTGTCCTCTCCATACATTTACATTTTAGTGCATTAAAATTTATACTTTTATCCAATTTGCGTCACAATTTCTATCTCTCTTTTGCATTTGGTTGGTTGGTTGATGTTGATACCTCTTCTTGACTGCTACTTTTTGAGTGTTTCTTTCCTCTCTTGTTTCGCTTTTCCTACTTCCTATGAAGGCTGAACGAGTAAAATACAGTATACGTATAAGGTAGGCGGGCAAGTAGGTACTTCCTTTCTTCCAAGTAAATTTCGCGAGCGTCCAAGTTGTCACGTCTAACCATTTCTTCTTGAGAATTAAGCCAGATGGCCAGATGGAAGTGGCGTAGGAGTTACGTACATTGGCACACCATGTGTTGTAGACTAGTGTGCGAGACTACTATAGACAACCACTGTTGTTATTATTGATGAAATTGTAACAAAGGAAACTTGCATTTTGATGTATGTAATAGTTTGACTTTCCTAAAATATAATGCATTAATTAGCTTGTAACAGTTGCCTTTCCTGGTGACCATTTTTTTCTTGGTAAGGATAAAGTAAATGCAACGAACCTAGTAATTCTAGGTAGACATTTATTTAGAGCGAAAATACTGCAAGAAAAAAGGTCCCACCGACTCGACGATTGAAAAGGCATTCAATCTCCGTTCCATGCCCTATGATCTGATCCCAAAAAGCACACCACATTTTTATGCGAGCTCATAAACCCAAACTAGAAAACCAGGGGAAAAGGAAATGTGTGAAAACATCACCACACAAGCCATGCCAATCACCAGCTTTATTTTATTAGCACCTCACTCCACTATTTCCTCCTAAAAATGTATGATTACGCCAGACAATAGTGGAGTAGATTTTGGAAAGGAGAGGAGTTTGTTGTTTAAATATTATAATACTATTCCAGTCAAGCTGCTACTGCTGCTGCTGCATGTTGCTCCCTCAGTCTTTTGGTTGCTGATTCAAAAGCAATATTATTATGCCACTTAAACCAACAACCAACGTCACGCTTTCCTGACATTACAATGCATTCATTTCATTGAAATGAAAAGGGAAAATACTCCACATTCACTTTCTCCATTTTATTCTTTCTTAAACACCGAAAAAAGATGAGACAAGCATGATACTACGAAGAGAAAAAGGAGCGAAGTATATGTAATTCACAAAAACAACTTTGAGAGAGAGAGGCTGTATCCTTAAACTAAAGTTATTGTACAAAAATGTATATATGGTATAGTATTATTGTGTGAAGAAAGGGAAAGAATTGTGTTGAATGAGATGAGAGTTAGCGTAACGTTAATACTGGCGGAGTAATAGTCGTGGTATAAGTGGTGAAATGAGGAAAAAGCTGAGAAAAGAAAAGTGAGAAAAACGGAAAAAGAAGGCGAAACGGGTTTCAAATTGGGATCATTTCAGTTAACCGTTTTCCAGCGGCGGTCACACATTGTCACAACTAAAGAAAGTGGAAAACCGTTCCTATTGTTTCGGTTACACACTGGTAAGATGCGTTTACGCCACTGGGATGAAATGTATGCCTCTGTTTCTCTTATTAAAACGATAAATTCTTTTTTGAGGGCACAACGAATATAATAACATTTTAGGAAACGACTCCTCGAAAATGTGGCCTCCCTCAAAAATCATTCGCTCTTTATGTCTATTACTTTCCTCGCCTTTTATGCACGTATATACATATACTACTTAGCCATATGGTGTTAAATCTAAAAAGCGTAATATCATCCACATCACCACTTTCACCATAGAACTTATATATCGAAACCAAAGCATCTAGCCGGAAAAAATAATAGCTTCCACCAACCAACAAAGCAAACCGAAGAAGCAGACCAACTTTGCCGCATACTTTTATTTGGCCAAAGTACATCATACAGTTTTACTACTCACGCCCCTGTCGTATAGTTTACACTAGAACTACTAGAATACGGTATACAGCAGTACTCAATTTCAAATGTGATTGTGAAATGGCAGAGTTGTGCGTGAGAATGAGAGTAAAGAAAAGTATATATCCCTGTTCCAATATAACTTACAGATTACATTAGGTACATACATAAGGAGCTAAGGAGCTTTCCATTTGATTGTGAAAAAAATGTTACATTGTTTGAGTTTCTTTTGTTGTTGAATTAAAAGTCGAGTTCTGAGTTGAATTTGGCTTCTACTTGCTGAAATCGTCGAAAGCGAAGCGAAATCATTGTACTTGCATAGATAGTTTTAATTTTGATTGCAAAAGCAGCAGATGCACCATCCTTTCTTAGAAATTGCACCACTCTTGCACTTGCAATACATCTTGGACAAAGATCAATTATCACTACCATAATCACAAAAATGTCATATTGTGGCAGATTTGAACTTTTTAGATGGATTTTTGAAATGCACTTCTCCAGTGTCGTTTCTTATAAGACTCATGTTCAAAACTGAACAAATGGCAAACAAAGGAAAATAGAGGCTGTGCATTGAATAAGTTGTTGAATATTTACACACTACCGGCTGGGAGAAGAGTGCTCCATTAACGTAATAATTTTGCTGTTATACATCCGACTTTCAATTTTTTTCCTTCCCTTACCCACTTATATGATATGAAACTAAATATAACCAAATGCCGTAGGGGAATAAACAACAAAGTTGAAAGTGGAATATCCTAGTATCGCTTTTCACTTTCCCTGTTTTATTTCCTCTATATTAATGTACGTTGTTTCATTAAAAGCTTCTGCAAGCAATAGAAGGCAAGATTTTTTGTTTTGCCGAAAAGGAAATGAAAAATATTAGGGCAGGAATATCAAGTATGTAAAAGCAGGTTGATATGATGTTCCAACAACAGCATATTCCTTTTATTTTACAAAATTCAGCCGTAGTAGGTTTGAAATAATTTAGCTTACTCGTTTCAAAATGTTTCAAAATAATATCATGAGTTTATTTAATCGAAAATCTATTAAGTTCACAATTTAAAAAAAAAAATCTTTAATCACTTGCTAGGATCGTGCTTGAATATGCCGGATTTTACATGATATCCCAAAAAAATTTGGATCGAGAATATTTCACATGTACTAAATATACTCTTGCACTTTATCACGTTTCTCAATTGGTTTTTCTGTAATGTACTACGAACGACACAAGTTTGAGGAAAAGGTCAGACGGAATGAAGAAATATGTCCTGAAATTCTCATAAACAGGATGAATTTGGCTTGTTCAGCTTTCCACTGCTACTACTACAATTTCTCTGATTTTCTCACATCTCCTTTTGTGTTAAGAAGGATGGATGAATATGAACAACTTTCTTTCGACAAAGTCATGGATATTGATATGGAGGGAGAACCAAGAGACAATAGTCTGAGGAGGGGAAACAAAAGACAGTTTGCTCGTTCTACAATGCACCCTGTCCTGAGTATTCGCCAGAGAAACTTTCCTTCTTACTTGATTAGTTTTTTGATTCTTTGTATTTAACAGCGGAGAATAAAGTGATCCCGTGAGCTTTCATTCAAAGTATTTGCAGAATAATAAAAATATTGACAGTTCTTTGGATGAACACTAAAATAATAATTTTGTTTTGCCAAATTTAAATTACAATTCGTTTAGGTAAACCTATCCTTTTCATTGTAGATTAAATGACATTTATTGCAAAAGATTGATAAACATTCTTAACAGCCGGTTTGATGTACTTTTTTTCTTTTCAAAGTTGTACTCTGCTCTTTTTATGGTTCACTGATTACTACCATGTGGGAAGCAGTATTTGTACCGTATTTAAAGCATTTCTCTTCAAAGAAACAAGTCACCGTACTTCTTTCAACTCTCTCACTTCAAGTTTCCTAATATCCATCAGCGAGGGAGCAAAGGAGGAACCTTTAATTACCATCTCCGTTAATTATTTAATGTTTGCTAATGAGCTCCCAAATGAATGCATGAGGAGATGAGAGCAGCAGTTGCATGCATATTTATCCTTCTTTTCTTAATACCACCATCAGGATACACTTACAACTTTTTGTTACGTTACATTGCTCATATATATCCTTAGGAAGCTCCTGAATGAAGCATGTGTGCAATACTACGAAAAAGACTCAAAAGACCTTTCTATATTATTCTCCTGCTTCCCTCTGCACCACACTTTTGCTCTCCTTTTCTCCGCTGTTTTGAGTGTTTCCTTCCGTACCAGTTGCCACTTTGGTCGGCTCCTTTGAAATTTTTGCTCTCTTCGTTGGACCCGTATCAAAGTTACTGCAAGTAAGTAACTTGTAGTAGTTCCGCATGAACATTTTTGGATGCTACGAATATGTATATACTAGCATACTAGTCAAAGCATGTACTTGCTTAATTTGAAACAAAATTTATGTGTTTGAATTAAAGGTAAATTTATTTTTTTTTCTAAATTTGATTTGGTAGTTGGGTCTTAATTTGAATAACCGAAAAGTTCAATACATCTTCATGTGTACATACCATGTACTATGAATACGAATGAGTGATGGGTTTGCGTTTGTCATCATCAACCATATTATTATCCTCTTTTTCCTACGGCTACTCGGAGATTAGATACCAACATCCATCCATAAGGTTTTTAGCATCATTTAAGACTTGGAAATGGGATTAAAAACTTGGAGCAACTTGCCCTGTAACATCCCTGCTCTGTATCTCTTCTTTCTTAATTCTATAGTCAATTGTTTTTAAAGGAGCTTTTACAAACAAGGAACTAAAATAGTAATTATAGATGCGTAAAAGCGGATTAACTCTCCATTGTGTTTGTGTTGTGCTGTGAAAGACGACAAGACGATGAAGACTGAGGAGGAGAAGCACAAAGACCGAAACAAAAACGGAGTTTGAGATCGCGAGAGAAAAGCTTTAAGGTCTGGGTATGCGCTTTTCCTGTTAGATTGTTCCAAGTTTTACACATTATTTATATGGGTATACAATCAAGTGGAGTAATTTAGTTTGAGCAGGCTGAAAAATGGACGTGAGAGAGAGGCTTAGCACTAGCACTCACTTGGAGAAAAGGACCTCATTATTATTAGAGCACCAGCTTTACATTTTGTTGATCATCATCAGCATCAGCAGGCATTTCACTCCTTCTTTCACTCACTGCTCTCTCTCTCTCTTGTCTTGTTCTTGTCCTTTTGCTCTTTACTTCTCCTCATCTTCCTTGGGAATTACAGTGAGCATTTGCTCCAAATGAACCTTGATGATCTTCCCTGATGATGATGAACTTAACAGAGAGAAAACTCGAGAGAAGAAATGGGAGAGTGAAAAACAAGACAGAATGAATATATATGCATAAGGGTTTTTTGTTTTAAAATTTTGGAATATATAACACAAGAGCTCTATTATGAACAGGAGAAAAAAGGCAAAAAGGAGATGAAAGAGCAATCGAGCATCTTTTTACGTGAGTCACTCCACTTTATACTCTCTCCTTCATTTCATTCACAGCTTGAATATATAGGAGAGTGAGAGAGGGCACAAAAAGACTCCTTTTCTTACTTCTACTTCATTTTTCATGGACAGATTTCACAGATCACGGAGAGAAAAGTGAGAGCGAGATGCGAGAACGTCTCGAGTCTTGATGATGCAATATGCTTGAAAGCACTTTATCTCCCTTGTTCACTCGCTTCACATGGAGATATTCGCGCTTTTCTCAGTGAATAAAGAAAGAGAAAGAGGACGAGATGATCATGGTGATTGTGTGTTTAGCTGATGTACAGAGTCAGGATAGGATTGATGTTGGCCATCGGATTAGATTTAGGCAGTCAAATCCCATTCGTCTTGGTATTCTTTGGAATGGAAGCAGATGGATCGCATCGGCGGCTGGCTTTCCTATTGCATATTGTGAGGCAGGCATGACAATTTTTAAATAATAATCCATCACTACCTTAAGGTTGGAGAGCTTCGATCATCGAGCAAAATCTTACCATGCCATTTTTACATACAATTTCATGGTAACATTGAA
>JAQGAP010001036.1:0-23555 GCA_034697805.1 Orchesella bifasciata | reverse complement strand
AATATAATACGTATTATTTTTGCATCTATAGCTTCTTTTGTTCTTCAAAATTATATGGTAAGACTCGACATTTTTTTTGAGCTATTTGGGCTACCGCTGCTGAGAGAATAAGGATCCTGTATTTATACGAAGTAACTTTAGATAAGAATGGAGATAATGTCACGAGAGGAAAATGAATGGGCCCTGCTCATTGTTCTTATTTTGAGCATTAGGTTAATTTAAGGACCACCGTAGAGTACGAGCTCACTAATTAAGATGAAAAAATGAACCCATTACTTAGTTAAGTGAGGACAGTTTGAAATTTTGAAATATTTGATCATTATGACAATTGCATTAATTTATGCTAGGATGCACAAAACAAACGACATGGACATCATGAAACTGTTCATAGTTTTTGGGCTTAGGAAATTCAGCATGCATGCATTGAATTATTATGATATGATCCTGATAACGTTTTGATTTGATTATTCAGTGATCATCGCAACACGACCATATACTACACACACCACACCACCTTCAACCTTTGTAAATTGTCAAAGCAGTGGAGTTGCAGTGTTTAATTTGTTGTCAGATAGAAGCCCGTTGTCGTGTGTGCTTTTTTGGGAGCTGCTTTGTGAGATACGTGCCTGATAAGAAGGCATGGCAAGTTATGCTTCTATAACATCATGATTGCAAAAATTAAGAAAAGGACAGAAACCACAACACATCATCATCACTGGTCCTCCTCATCATTCATAGTAATATTATATATCTCCTGTTCCTGCAGCGCAAAACGACAAGCTCATAAGAAACGAGTTGAGTATTGCGTTATGTATCATGTTGGTTGAGGGACTTGTATGTAATCATTTTAATGTGGTAATCAAACACGAGAAGACGTTTATCTGCAAGCGTAATAAGTAATTGGGGCAAGTCAAAACCAAGTCAAAGTCCTTCTGGGCTTGCGATATATAATGCTGGTGAAACCGAGTGGGTACCTAGTAGCTAGGTAGAAAAAGAATCTGATAAATAAATGACTATTTCAAGCACAATTCAAAAATTTGAGGAAGCCAGTGAAAGCAATACAAAAACTACAAAAACCTTGCATATAATATGCATAACTACGATTTATAGCTCGTCTTTCTTCAGTATAGGAGTTGTGTATAGTGCATACACAATGATTTTAAATAAGAATGGTTCCGATTCTCTGTGCATACATAATGTATAATTGTCAATCTTTCGTAGTTTTACTTTGACAAGCTGAAGCTGCTACGATATCGAGAGAAGTACTATTCGTACATACGCTCCATGCCTTTTACTCCTGACTTTAGTAAAGGAGGGTTGACGAAGACGAAGAGTAAGACAAAGGAAACGTTTTGTCACTTACACCTAGGCATGTAAAGTGCAAATTACAAGAAGGGAAGGACTTTTGTGAAGTGATGAACCGTAGTATGTTATGCATAATTGACTGTATAGTACAAGATTCCAGTATGGACTCCAATATTATGAATGATGTGGTATGTGATATAAGAGCAACGGAGAAATATCGACTTGTGTTTAGATAATGCATTTCCTGATATTAATCTTATGTAGAGCAAATTTGTATACGAGAATACGTACACCAGATAATATGTAATACATGCTATTCTTGATTTAGTCGTGGTGTCATTTTAAAACTCGCAGTATGAGCAAAATATGAATTTATACACAATTTATCATTTTCATTGCCGAATCATCTGATTTCATCAGATCGCAGTATTGTCGAAAAATTTGTGTCATCTTTAAATGCGTTTAAAATATTAAAGTAGAAATAAATAAAAGATTAGATAATATCTTACTCCCGACATTTTGTGAGTTTTTCTTGTAATTCCCCAGTGAAAATATGGATACTCTAAAACACCATAATTTTTTAGAATTCGAAGAGCCTAGGGTATTTATTGATGAGAAGGTAAAAAATGCTTAAGCATATTCCTTCAGTTAAATTGTTTGTAGAGTTGTTCTCTCAATTATTTGAATTTAATTTAATTGCAGTTTAAATTTAAAACGAGTACGCGCAGATGCAGCATCCATATGTCTTACATTGATTCCCAGGGAATCCGAGAAATTTTGGAGTTTAACCCTGTTCCTTCCGCTTTGGAAAACTGTACGATTAGGCGGTCAACAGACTTAGCCAGCGCAATACAGACAGAGTGGACATTCCTTGTGGAATTGAAAGTACAAAACAAGCTTGGTCTCAAAAGACAACCATCAGAGACATGCACTTTGTTCCTAAAACTGAGAGGGCATAATAATGTTGACCACCACAAATTCATCCAAATTATTGTGACTGTCACCTGTAAATGTTCACCTCACCCCATTTCATCGTTACTCCATCCACTAGATTTTGTAAACCCGGGTGAGTTTTGTTTTATCATCAAATCACAGGTAAAATAATAAATATATATAAATTAAGTTCCATACTTTCATTATTTTTCAGGAGACATTTTGGAAATCAACTCAAACTCTCCCGTCGCTATTGCCAAGCATAAACACGACCCCTTAAAAGAGGCATGTCGATACACCCCATTGTTCCATGTTATGATAACCGAATATGATATTTCGAAGGCGACATTGGTTCCCCTTGAAATCCAGAAGCTGATGGCAAGGAAATCTTGTATTGTGGATATAAAGCCGCTTTACACCAGAATGATACTACCGTTTGATGTTACTATTAAATGCCGACGAGGAACTGAATTCACTGCCCATAGGGACATTTTGTCAGGTATAATTATATTCTAAAATCATTTCTAATTTGGTTTACAAACATTGTATATTTTTTCTGACTAGCTCGGAGTCCAGTTTTCAAGGCGATGCTGAGCTCCGAGTTCAAGGAAGGGAAATGCGGAACCATTAACATTCACGACCTGAGTGGAGATGCGATGCAAATTCTACTCTATTTCGTTTACAACGGGGGGCTTCATGAGAATTGGAAATCGGCGACTGAGGAAGTAGTTTATGCTGCGGACAAGTACGGGCTTCCTCAACTCAAACATTTCTTCGATCATTTGCTACTTCAAGTTTGCAATATTGGAAATGCACTGAAGCTGCTTCAATTAGCTGAGAGACATTCATTACCGTATGCAACGGAGAGCATTTCGGATTTTGTGGATAGGTAAAACTCTTGATAAACCAGATTTTTCATATTACATGGCATTGATTCAGGTTCGCTACAGGATTGTTCATTTCAGATACTTTAAATGCAGGAATTTGGAAGTCATCTTTCGTGAGTCTGTCCATCTGGAACCGAAGCGCAAATAGCGGAAACGTTCTTTTTGATAATTATTATTTCTTCATTTATTTTGAAAACTGAAGTTTGATAGTGTTTTATAATGAAAGTTTGTTTTATAAAGAAATTTATAATAAAGTATGAAATACGAATACTTAAACATGTGGGTACTTCAACATTAGACTGATCTAGTTTTTTTTAGATTCTATTAGCTGAAATCCATGGAATATAATTTGCGACATTGGTATAAACTGCAGGAATGGCGTCTCCACATCCAACTCCCCAACTCACCAGCGCAGCCACATACCACTGGGTTCCACTCAAACAAACGAGAGGCGCACCCCCATCCCCAGTGCAAGCATCCTTTCCAGCTTGCCCTCCAGCGCATACAAACTGCTGTTGATTGAGGGTGAAAGCAGCGCCTAGTCGCGTAGTTCTCAGCACGTTTTGACATGTATTTCCATCAACAACTGGTACGTCCACTTCTCTCAGCGTTGTTGACATTGCTCCGTTGACAAATGCGCTTGCTCCAAAGCCAGCAACCCAGCATCTGCACAAAATAGACTTGTACGAGTGGAGCGAGCGCTGATAAATGAGTGAAAGTTTGTTACATACGTTTGTCCGGTATAGACTGTATTTGGTATAGGAAGGCACGCGGTGTTGATGTGATTGGTGAGTCCAACATTTACTGGCGTAGCTAATTTTAAGATCCTGCATTTAAAGTCACATTGCAGTCATTCCATAGCATGAGAACTCTTTAAAAGTATTTAGTTTTTTATCATAATAATGGATAATGCATACGCAAGATCATTAAGCAGCGTGGATGTTGCTGGCGTGTACACAAACCCTTCATGAACTCGTACCGATGTCACTGCCACTTCCTGCAGTGGTAGTGGCTCGCTGACAGCATTTAGAATCCATTCCCCTAAAATTACTTTGTATGAGGGGTACCTACATTTGGGAACGTTATGCTTTTACTCCACTTTCCTATGTTAAGTTGCAATAATTCTAGTAAAACTCACAGCGCTGGAACAAATTTGTGCGCTACAGTAATCACAAACTGGGAGTCAATAAGCGCTCCTGCTCCAATGTATGTATTATTCGTACTGTAAATCAAGGCTAGCCAAGGATATTCTCCAAAATCAGCCTGAAATATTTTTCAAAAGTTGTCTCACAAAAAACCACTAGGTAGAAGATATTATGTGAGTTTATTTCCTATACCTGTCCTAAAACGGCTACGTAGTTAGGAACGGTGATTGGCCTTCGTACCCCACATAGAACTGGACCGCCAGTGCCCGTACCTCCCAAATTGGGGTTAATTAAGTTACAACAGAACCTTTCTCCAACGGCGCATGCAGTTTGTGTAGGCTGAAAAATTCATTGATAATTCAAACGCAAATCATAAAATGTCGTTACTCATTACGCAGCTTTCTTGAATTCTTGGATGGTAGGATGTTATTACGTTGTTGAGTATTCTGGGATCAATTCCACCAGTCCCGTCGGCACAATTAGTGGCTGGAGTACATCTGCAAGCTGTTATTTGTCCTTCAACAATATCCAAAAGTACACAAATCACCAGTGTACTGGATAAAATAATTAGATTTTTTCTGTCAATCCCCATTTTAAAATATAATAATATCTAGTGAAGTCGGCGGCAGTCAATCTTTCACATTCACAGGTTCAAAGTGTACTGAAGACAAAATAAGGGTTTTCCATGTACCTAACATCATAAATTAGGGTTCTACCAATGAGTTATAATTTATCCATGATTGCAAGCCACAACAATGTTTGAAATGTAAGTGGCATCATGAATCATGAATATCATGATGTGTGAATATATGGACTTTGTTGATGACAATACGACAATATTCCACTGCCTGTAAAGCCAAATTGCCAATCCTGTTCATTGAATGATATTGGGCATGAGTCACAGTCAAAAGTCACCTTCATCCAGTTTATGAAAATGAGAAAGTGGTCTTACGCTTTAAAACATTTTATGCTTTTATTTTTTGAGCTGTAATAGGCCCTATGATGAAATTTCTATAAATCGTAGTTCAATTACTTGTGATGAAAAGCTGTGAATTACAGACGGCTATTGGATTGTCCATTAAATCAAATGAAATCAACATTTTTTTCGCTAAAAATCCGCACCCACAATATCCAAACTCGAGCTACAACCTTTGAAAAGCCGTATAGTATTTCATACCCCATTGAGATTTCGTCTTTTCCTTTGGTTTTCGGAGATTTCAAAGGGAGATTATATTTTGACGGTGGAGTCCGATAATTTGTACACTCCTAATTCACCCCACTCCGTCATTGACCTTCAATCCGAATGAAGGCACCATAAATCTAAACATATCTGAAGGATTAACGATATATGAAAGCCAGGTCTCATCATATATCTGAAATCCGCGTCATCGGACGTTTGGAATTTTCCTAAATCCAGCAGTAACGCTGAAATGCGATTATGATAAGATTATAACTGAAGCTGTTTGATTCTCTCATTTCAACGATTAGTGTTGTTACAGTCTGGATGGAGCAACAAATTATCTGATTCCGGACTTCCATTTACTAAAAATAAAATGAATTCCGTCCTCAGTAGTTACGTAACGCTAGGCGGCTTCATTGCCATCCTGTTTCCTATTTTGACAGTAGCATCTACTTATTCTGCTGACAAACTGTGGCCAACAAAGGATGGGTCACCTCCAAAACTATATGGACATTGCGGCGAACGATTCCTAATGCCAGAGCACACAGTTGCCTCTTACGAAATCGCTGCAATTGAAGGGGCCGACTATGTCGAGCCAGATCTGGTATTAACAAAAGATGGAATTCTTGTTTGCTACCATGATTTGGCGATGAAAAGAGCAACAAATGTGGCAGATCATCCTGAATTTGCAGATCGCAGGGGAAATCATAGCGTTTACAAGGATGGAAAACCAGCTATCGTAATTGATGATTGGCTAATCGTCCATTTCACTCTCGCTGAATTGAAAACGTTGAAAGTGAAACAGCAGCCTGATGGAGTGCGACCACTGTATTTCAATGACCTATTTTCTATTGCCACATTCCAGGAATTTATTGACGTTGTGCATAAAGTATCTGCAAAGGAAAATGGAAGGGCAATAGGCAAGTTAATTGTAGTAATTTATTTAAACTTTTGCAATATTCACAATTAGTAAATGTCTATATTGCTGATTTTCATTTCAGGAATTATTCCAGAGTTGATACATCCATTTTTCCACAATTTCGTTTTCAACTCGACAGACCATTTCATGGAAAAGGAATACCTCAATCTTTTACGAAGCAACGGCTATCCTTTGAATGAGTCTGATTCGGCAAACTGCAAAGGTGTTGTGGATTCAGAAGGTTCATTGAAGGACATTCCGTGCGGGCCAATTATTTTCCAGGGATTTGACAAGCCCAGCCAGCAATACTTGGCTGAGCAAACCACTCTTCCAGAAATCATGATGAATGTTCACCCCGACGTGTATCTGTTAACCCCAAAAGCAATTCGAGAAATAGCCAATTTCAGTGACTATTTATGTCTCTGGAAGGAGTTCATGTATACAGGGGTGGAAGCTGAAATTTCTTATAAAGGTTGGGAAATTGATGGCGATCTGGTTAGTCAAATGGGTGGCTTTCTTTTGCCCCACGAATTTGTTCCACTGGGACACAGTTTGGGACTCAAAATGAGCTTGTTCACTATTCCCGACTCGAGAGAACATTCCCAGCGAGGATGCGCGGTGGAATGCCAAGATGAAGTAGATAGAAAAAACGAAATGTTTTATTACTTTGACATGGGATTGGACAGCATGTTTGTCGAAAATGTTCCAGAAGCCTTACGAATTCGGCTGGAATATCAGTCGGTTCTCAAAGAACAAAATGTGATATAAAAGTAAAATATTTATTTCCAAAAAAATGTGTAAAATCAAAATACAAGTGACGTAAAAATAACAACTGATTAATTACGAGAAAAAAGTTTAATACAAAACAAACAGAATTACAGAAATCAAAAATGGAAAAATTAAAATTTGCTAATGCTTAATGATGGAATCATAACAGTAGTAGGATATAGATGACAAGTAGGGATCCGGAGCCTGTCCTTCAGTTGCTCTAGTCTCGTCGACACTAGTGAAATAAATACATAAATGTATTAATGAGCAGCCAATAAAATGTACACTTTTTTAATGCGAATATTACGGTAAGTGTGGTTACTTACATGCGGAACTCTACGCATCTTATCAGTCTCACGGAGCATCGTCAAGCTTTCATATTTGGACTGACTTGAAAACCAGAGCATGTAGGGAATGATAAGTGAAGGTAAAAGTAGCACTGCAAACGCCATCCATTCCTCCTAAAATGTTAGATAAAAATAAAAACGTTGGACATTGGTAGAGAAAAGTAAGAGTAAGATAAGCAATATTGCATATATGCTCATGTTTCTTACGTAATGAGGAGAATTTGTGCGATGATATGCAACGCTCGAGTGGACAACAACAGTTCCAGGTTCGCTTGAGGTTCCAATTACATCATCCTATTAAACATGAAACACAAAAACATTATTTTACCAACAAAATAACGATGATCAAAATAAATAAACACCAAGAATGAAAGAGGTCCTCCAAGAAATGCATAAGCTCCAATTACCTCCCCTTCTCCCGGCGAGTATGTAACTTGAGCTCCAGTAAAGTTGTAAGGACCTGGTCGGACTGGGCGCACGACAATAACATGAGAAGCTTTAGCTCCAGCAGGAATCCTTCCAAGGTCAACATCTGTGAAGCCACTCACTCGAATGAAATTGGAATCATCCTCAAAGGAAGAATCTTTCAAGTGAACCCGGGAAGCGACAACTGGGCCCACGTTGAAAATGTTGTACTCCACAATCAAATCCAGACCCTCCACAACGAATATATTTCGGAATCGCTTTTGAATGAGGAGTTGAGCAAATTTCGCATTGTCAGATTCCAAACCCATGTTTTCCATGTCGTCCAACGTTCCTTTGTAGCGGGCTACCCCTATTCGTCCCTCACATGGAACTGTGATGAAGCAATTAGCCAAAACGAGAATCAACCACAACTCCATTTTCCAAAACTTTTCTCCTCTTTTACTTTGTAACTTGCTTCAAAATTTTATAATACGCAAGGTGACTAATCGAATTGCAAACAACTACTAAGCACAAGATGCAATGCCAGAAACGGGTATCGACAAAAGCGAACAGCACTAAAAATGGGATTAAGAATTATTTAGATGGCGATTCGTCTACTCAATCAATACTTGCTTTGGATTAATAATACAATATCTCATGAATTTAAACAAATCTGAAGTTGTGTGCATTGGACATTGATTTTAATCTTTCGGAAAATAATTTTTTTGTTTCTGAATTATGTAAATTATCAATCATTATAAAAGTTTTCCTTATAAAAAATAATTTTACCTTGCATGTAATATGTGCACACCTTCTACAATCATATCCACGTTCTACTTGGATGTACGTAACGAATCCATTTTGTTTTTACAACAAAGAACTGACAAATTACACTTTGACTGTAAAAGTGGGTTTTTAATTCATTTATTCGATCATAGAACACATTTTCATCATTAAACATCAACTTTCAAAAGACATAATATGACGTATAAGAGATAATAGTAAAAAATTAAGTTATTTATTTAAAAGTGTAATAATTATTGACGGTAGTTCGAGGTACTGGATCGCTAGAAAACTGAAATTACATCAGTCAATCAACTTAATTTAATCAATCCATTTCAAAGCAATCTAGTCCTGCATCCACATCCCGATTTCGTTTAGAAAGCCAGCTTTTTCAGCAAGAGATAAATGCTGCGATCCACCTCAAATCCATGCAAGTTGTTGGCATCACCTTGAAGTCGCATGAGCAGCCCACCGAAGGACACGTACGCGGATCTGAAATGCCACACAAAAATTGCACATGAAAGTTGGTTATAAATTATCAAAGCTCAATTCAAATTCAGCCATCTATTACTCATTACACAAAACATCAGCTAATATTTAGGTGAAAGCTAGATTTTGATTTTTTACTGAGTTCCATATATTATATTCTGACAACCTTCTAATTATTGCACACATTAGATTCATACGCATACCCATAACCACCATATTAAACACATAATATTGTAGTGTACCAAGATATCAATGTACAATACCATACCAGGAGAAGTTTCGAGAGGTGAACTATTGCATAAAGTGTATGTACCGTGAACCATTGTGAATTAGATTGTAAAAATAGATTCATTAAAACATTTGATGTGGTGTAGATCTTACGACCAGCCGTCCATTTCAATCTGACGAAGGCGAAGAAATCGTACATTGCGTAGTTGAAGGCAGACATTTAAGAAAGAGGTGGTGCAGCTGGGAGAAAAAGAAAGCAAACAAATACAAAAACACTTGTTAGACTTTTCTTTTGAAAGACGAGAATAGACTAACGAAGCAACCAATGCAAAAGGTTAGTATTTATGTGCGTATATAATTACTTGACTGATTACGGTCGACGACGAGCATCCATCGGTGGGGTTTAGCTTGCAGGGAGTCTCACCGGCGGTGTGGATAGTGGCGTGTTTCAATTTCACAACCAGCTAACCACACTGCCACCGCGACTCCCCGATGCCAATTCTTTTTTCGTTGAGACACGTCCAAAGTTGTGCCGTTGTTCCGTCATCTTCTTGTTCGTTCCTTTACTGTTGATTCTTTCTTTCCAGCATCCCTGAAGGCTGAGTACGTTACAATCTTCTTTCATTTCATCAACATTATTCCGGGTATAATTAGCACACCGATGTTTTGTCTGACAGTCAAACGTCAGAAAGTCATGCGTCATTTTAAAGTTAATTAAGACGTAACATTGTTTGTCTCCTCGAGTTAGCCAGAGTATACAATTCAATAAAAAAAACTTTCTCCCAGTCATCAAACCCCATATTATGTAAGGTTTCACTTCTAAAACTCAACTAATTAGTTTGTGTCGGTATAAACCTTTCTAGTACTATAGTTTGACTCTTTGTTACTAAAATGTATGCTTGAGCTGGATAAAGCAGCAAACTATGCCTTACAGTTTCCATTGCTATTTCTTGCATTCAAAGAAATTCAACATGATAATGGTAAAAAGTACGTCTTCCCACTTCTATGAATGCATGAAGCCAACAAATCAACAGATATACGACTTTCATCTTACCCGCACAAGCTCTCGTGCAACCTTGAACTACTCTTCTTTGTCGTCACTGACATAGGCAATATTAGGAGTAGCAGGTAGCAAAGCCTTTTTTATGCTTTCCACTTGAGGTAACGGAATGAGCCTGACGACAAATACTGGTTAATTTTCATATCCAGCCCATGGCCGTTTTCATTCATTTCCATCCCACGCGTTTTAAAAATAAATTCTTGGTATGCATTCTCGATCTCTTGATACCCAACGTCTTTTTTATACTAGAACCAGAACATTGTACGTTCATTCAGCATTAATCCTTATGGAAGTTTACTTTCAACTGCCTGGTATGATTCATGTAACATGAAAGGTATTAAAATTCGTTTGACACCAATTTCCCGACTTTGAATCCCAGTGTTTTTTAGAACCCATTATTACGACAGTAGATGGAACGTTTGGGTTTATCATGGGACACATACACAGCTACTTGTGGAATCAATTATGCGTATCGTCATCATTTCACTCAAGTTTCCGCTCTAATTCCGGAATCATAACGTGTGTGCACACATTGGTAGAAAATAGTGTGATATCAAATACAACAGTAACATGCACCCCACCCAATCAACAAGAGGAATTGATTGGACTGTAAGGAAAGCTGAGCAGAATGCTCATGTTTATACTGGAAGAGAAACCGGAGAAATGAAGACGGAAACACGACCGGGTACGATAATCACAACAGAGACCGCCATCGTGTTAGGTTAGCACTTTAACACGGATGACAGCGATGACGTTCATTCTATTCAACCGTGTAAAAAGATTAGCTCCACAAAAACTACTCTAATCCTTCCTCCATCTAATAATTCTCTCTTTTTAGTCAACATATGTTTCGTTTTTTGATCTCGTGTCACCCAACAACTCCACGTCCAGGTAGGATTATGTATCTTACGTAACTTCTTGGATACAGAGAACGTCATTCATTATTATGCAGATAAAATAAGACGTAAATATAAAAAAACAAGAAAGAGAAAGTGGGCCTTTCTTCATTCCGTCGCTCAAACTGATGGAGTACATACAGCACAAAAGAAAAGGAAGCTACGTACTTTTACTTCACGAACAATACAACTTACGTCAAACCGGGTGAATATGCCATGCATTATGGATGTAATATGGCATCTGAAAATAATACGCCCACTTTCCCTATAAGCACGATGAACACAAACATAGAAAGAAAGAGGAGTGTGGATCAACAACACACAAAAAAAAACTTTCAAGCTGGAGCAACAAGCCTCTTTGTTCCGAGAAATTGTCCCAAATTGAACATATGTATTTATGTTCCTTTTTCCATCCATGTGCACATGATACTGGTATATATATATATGGTGTCTTTATATAGTACAGGAGAATCAGTAACTATTTTTTGTGAGTAGTGATGTTTGCACTCCTCTTCAACTCCATTAAAAGTTGCATGACGAGAATCACGTATGTGAAGAAAACTACTGAACAAACCCGGAGCTTGGTTTGGTTGGGCATATGAGCATTCCTTTCACTTCCTGGAATGTCACAAAACCAACCAAAGCAGAGTGTATCCTTACTATAAACACTTCAAGTCAAAGATGTACGGTATGTGGGACGAGAGAGCATTTGGTCGATTTCAGCAGATCATACTACCACCTCCATAATTTCGGCTTTCACTTTACGTTGTATGCATTCTTCATGTCCCATGAGAAACTAGATCCTTGTCCAACTCGTCTTGCGTATATGCATTGTCCCTTCCTATCCTATGCCTATCAACTAACGTCACCAAACATGAACAACGAAATTATTCCCTTTGCTAATCCTAACCCATTAATTACATTTCTTGTTTTCTAGCCCTCATACGTGTGACCTTGAAATATCGGAGTATGTACTTAGTTTTGGTTTCCGAGTATTTTGAATGCTACACGATCCATTGAATTTCGTTGGCATATCCATCCATACCAGTCCGATATCTAGTTGCGATGTATAATTAACAGCTACATTCTACTTATCCCTTTCTTTTTTGCTGTTTTCTTGGAAAGAAAAAAGATCTGCCGTCCCTTGAATCTTCACAAGAGGTTTCAAACTTGAGATATGACTCACTTTTCTGTTCTGATTCTTACTCATTCACCCTCTCAGATCCAACCAAAACTCCCATGTGTCACTCGCTGAAAAAAGCCAGGGACGCAGCTGCTGTTACAACAAATGCAACGGAAATGAGATGATGTGGATATGTGAGTCACTGCTGAAAGAGCTACAAAACGAAACTCCATTCCAGGCGCACGTACATACGTCTGATGATTAATACTATGTACGTATCTATTTGTGATTCATTCTGGGGGAACCTAAGCTAGCAAAATTCCTTATCAAGTATCTTTCCGCGTTGAAGAAAATAATAATTATCTGCTGATGCCAAAGTCGATTTGATGACAATGCCGAAAATGTGCTTTATCGCCGTATCGAATTTTATTATTCCCGTCGTTATTATGACATGACATACATACAAAAAGCATGAATCATTCATGCCCATCAAGGATGGATTCAAGCGAAGAGGAAAGTCGCAAAATCTTTAGTTCAGAAAAATGTCCCTCTAACCAAACGAAGTAAGGAAAAGATGATATATAAATCTCAACAGTACTCGTCGCAGACCTTTTCATTCCATCACCCATTACAACACAGTTTCTTAACAAGTTCCTTCCAATCCCAACTACCTAACAACTTCAAGTTTATGATTTTCTCGAAGGTTTATCCCCATTAGACTTGCATTCCAAGAATAATTATCATAACATCCTTTTTCATAACTAGACTCTTCGTCATCTGCTCAGCGTTTTTGTTTAAAGTATAAATCCTATTTCAACAAAACAATATTCCATAATCACGAGTTACACGCCATAAAGTCTGCAAGAACAAAAACAAATCCCACTTCTGAGAAGCACTCCATGCATAATATATTAGCATCATCATCATCTTTAGTTTAACTGCGAACTTTCCAACTTTTATTTCAGCGTAAGCCAAAGGAAAACTTGTCATATTTTTCGTTAGGTATCTACTAACATACTTCAATCATCCGCAACTCTTTCGTAATTTCATCAACATATCAAATTCCAACACGTTTCAAGGCAATGGTGTGGCGTGGCATGCCACACTACAAAGAGATATTGCCTTGTGTGTTCAAAGCGATGCGAGGGAGACAACGTGATCTAATTTTCCACGAAGCGGAAGCCTTACACATTAACATTTTTACTAGACATATACATACATGCCTAATAATACATCTATGTATGAATGACTGTATGTGGACGACAAGACAGGATGGGAGAAATATGCATTTTAAGTGCCCTATATCATCTATAAGTGAAAACGGATGTAATATGGGTTTTCTCAGAATACAATCATGCAGAAATAGATATGATACCTTTCAATTTCCAATTTAAAACTTCCAAGAATGCCATCAAGTCCTTCATACATGTTATCATCGTCGACTCTCTAATTCACAAAATGAATCTCACCCTCCAACTGAATCAGTTATGATAAATTGCCTAATTATCATATCTTCTTTCTCTGTAAATGTTTTGTGTTCATAAAGTTAGTTTCAATTGTAATTCAAACTTTTTGTGATATTCCATATTCCACTTTTGTAATAATTTTGTCTGCTCTCTTTGAACGGAGTGAGCAAGTGACAAGGACAGAATAATGGTATATCGACTTTTGTGATCACTGATTACAATCACATGCCTGTATGAGCCTACAATTTCACCCGTACTCATAATACTTTATAATATTTATGCCAAAAGATCACGTTGTTGGAAAATGTGACGCAGAGGATGTATGCTCATTGGACATATTGGTAAAGCTACTCAATCCAAACCACTTTCACAAATTACTCAAGTTCTACTAATTCTGAAAATTGCTGATTGGCCCTATATTTTTACTTACACACTAGCAATAAATAGAAATGTAAGTTGATTTTAGAATGCTATACTGTGCCAAAGAACTTGAGTATATGAGTATCATAAGTTATTGTTGGGATCGAATGTTACCTTCCTGGTAAGAAAGAGCATCTAGTTTTAATATTTCATGGAGCTCTGTTTCTACTTCTAGTGTTTTTACAAACAAGCCGAATCAGAGCAGAGCAAAGTCGTTCAGTCCGACAAGTAATAAACCAACCAGCTAAGAATGTGTATTATAACCTCCAAAGAAATGACAAAAACATTGAAACACTTTCTTGTTAAAACTTGTAAAATTTAATGATACATTGCATTTCCCCCAGCTCCGTCTCTTAAACACAACTGTGAACCGTGCCAAGGTGAGAAGAGAGCCGACCACCTCATGATTTTTTAATTTCCTCTCCCATCTCAAATTTTCCATTTCATTTCGAAAAGTACAAGAGGAGCGCTAATCCCGAGTGTGTTAAAAAAGGAAACTTTTGTGTAACCTGGAACGAACAGCATGTCCATGCCATTCTACTGCAAGGCTTCATTTGTGAAAGACGAAAAGCCATGAGGACAATAAGGAATGCTTGCAAATTCCTTTGAAGAAGAAGAGGGTAAGCTTGAGCATGCTGCAAGATAATAGAGCGTTTCAACAAGACATGACGTATTCCAAGAAAAACGACAAGTAAGAACCCTTTGCCTTCTGAGAAAAAAGAGGAACACTGACATATTCTCAAGCCATGTTATGTTGTATATTACTGGCGAAAAAGGAATCTCAAAATCACCGCATTTCCCAAATGTACCGATTTCCCTTTCCTTCTCCACCGGCCTATTCTGCTCTCTTTGAGAAGAGCTAGAGTTCAGTTTTACTCAGCAAAAAACCAACACGGACGATTCCTACACAGCCAACATCTGCATTGCAGGTACCCTACATGACAGGCAGGCAGCTGGAAGCCAAGGCACAGAAAGTAGTAAACTACTGCTTCACCTCTTTCTTCGTTCGTCTTCTACTTCATCCATTACCATCATTTCAGTCTTAAGTATATCCAAAACCAGCAAAACAAGGGCATTCTGGTCCAGAATTTCTGGAAAAAATAAATGCTAAAAACATTCTCACCAAAAGACACAATTTTTAAAGTGAAAATGAATGTCCTTAATAACAAATTTTCTCAGGGCTTCCTTGACTAATACTCAAAGCGTTTCAAAGTATGATAAATTTATTTGACTCATTAAGAATATCCGTCCGTTATGTCACATTTTTATAAGACATTGTTGAAAACCACCGAAAAATTCCTTTTCTAAGTTTCAATGCACTTAAATGCATAAAATGTTTCGGAACCCTTTTGCAGCATCTATTATGTAACATGAATTTCTAGAGTTTACATTCATGCATTTGCGTACATTATGCCATGTCATGCCGTAGTTGTAAATACAACCCGCAGATCCTAGTAATTTTCTTGTTCTTCAGTGACTCAAAGGTTTGTTCCATGAGTAGTTAGAGAGCATAAGGACATGTGCCTTGGTTGGTACGCTATATACAGACTATACCGCTCTTAATGAACCAACACGATTTCTACATTCTAAGCTTTTCTACAAAATCCAAAGTCATGAACAAGACATGAGTTTGGCAAAAACATAACAACAGGCAATTCTGAAGAACAAAATATTTTTCCTGTACTTTTGAAAATGATTACAGGTAATATACTACCAACAACGAGCGATAGTTTTGTGGCAAAATAATAAAGTTGATCAAAAACAAGGCATCATCATGCAAAACCAGAAGAGTGTTTGGGACCTTCAACCTTTCTTTTTCTTCCCCTCTCTCTCCATTGTCATGCTTTATCGTTAGTTAGTGTTATGCCACCATACCACCACAAATAATGGATGTAACGTAGTCTACGTGAATACAAAAGAGCTCTATCAAATTCAAAAGAGAAAATACACAAACAAAACATAAATTTCGTTTGCAAAAAAGGCAAGCAACAAGAGCTGTTGGCTAGTGTGGTTTGGTTTGGTTTATTTGTTGAAAGAGCGTACATTATTACAAAATGATTCATTAAACCAAGCATTACACAGAGCACGAAGGAAAGGAAAGCTTGCATCAAAATCATCAACATCTCGCATGAAATAATATCGCAATCAAAAAAGCAAGGACAAGGACACGTAAGAGCCATGAAGTAAAATATCTCCATTCTACTCAAGTTTATATGCTTTTGCAAAGGTGATGTACTTAAAATATTATACACGTTGTATGTTTTGTCGAGTCGAGTCTGATTCAGAAGCGGATAACGCAGTAAATATACAATGTGCAAATCGACCACGACCAGAAATATTGCATGTCATGTTATATATCATCCAGTACATGTATAACATAATGCAAAAATGAAAAGAAACGTCTGGTCTGTCTTTTATTTACGAAAATAGTTTTGTACACGCTTTACACACAGAGATAGATAGTATACCATTCCTCCAACAACAGAAGGTCTCAATACTCCACGTGTACCCAACCAAGAGCAAAGCCAATTTCACTATCTGCATTATATATTTGGTTCTACCTGCTCTACTCTCCTGCTGCATAATACGTATTTTGCACTGTTGCCAACTGCCGTGAGATAATTACGAATTACGACATTCACTGGCTTTTAAGGAAAATCACATAATATGCAATCATCTTCGTTTTCGTCGTCATCAGAATCTGCTTTAGAGTGAACAAATTGAATGAGCATGAGTCACATTATATTCTGCTTTAAAAGAATGTTGTGAATTATGAAAGCTTCAACTTTCCAAGCGTAGAGTAACCTTGCAATATTTAATCTACGTAGCAAATGGGCAAAGCTTTGGTAGCTTCATATCATGACGAGTAAAATCCAATTCAAATTCACCAACAAACCCTTTTAATAGACGAAAACTAGTACTTTTTGCAACACCACAGCCAATTCAAATACTATGAAGTCTCACAATTTTGGAAGTAAAATCATTAGAATAAACATGGAAGGAATCATGGTATTAACGCTAGTTTTTGCCAAATCAACTTCACCTCACCTCCATTTCATATTCCTTTCTGTGTCATGCCAGTTTTAAATCACGCAAACTAAGGAATATCACAGCTATCAATATTCCACCTTACGAACAAAATAACTCGAGTAAATTCATTGGGTTCTGCCTTGCCGTGTACGTGACATTGGACGAAGTGTAGATATAGACGTAACGTAATAATAATGTAGCTAGCAATATGTCTAAAATACTTTGGGCAAGTCATGTTATTTTTCCAAGTATGTAACCCACCATATAAATAATTTTTGCATACGTTATACGTAGCTATTGTGCCCCTCTAAAGGCATGCTGAATGAGTTGATGTTTCCGCCGATAATAGCTTAAGAATCAATCTAGCAGGCGGAAAATATATATCGCATCGCCACGAAAGGAAGAGTCATCCTCATACTATTAAAAGCCTTTATTCCGAATGTTTGTTGTCAGTTATCGTACATGCATGTACCATAAAAAAGAAAGCTTTTAAAGGTTCCTTTTTATGTCAATGTAATTTTTTACGAATGTATGGCATACCCTATCACATTAAATTTGCTCTGTGACTGTAGGTATTCATTCCTTGCCGTCGTTATTGTCGACGTCAAGTTGAGCTTGCAAAGTCTCTTCTAAAAATCGTATTAACCAAGTGACATCCATTCCATCTACTATGAAAAAAGTGTATTATATTATCCAATATATCTGCATTTTCCTCCTACACGCTTCCTCTATTTTCGTAATATGCCATGTCTATAACATTCAGAAAAGGACAGCATAACATAATATTTGAGTATTCCAACTTAATAATACACGGAGAATGGGTTAGTTAGTGTCTAGTGTTGGTAAACCAAGAGAGAAGTATTAAATCACGCCCAATCAATTCACGTACCCAAAGTCCAACAACAGGAGGAGAGAGAGCAAAAATAAAAAGAGGTACAAAACAACCTTCAAACACAAAACGTCAATAATATGCCATGATGATGATGATGACGATTTGCAAGGACACACACTCTCCTCCTCGTGCTTCTTTTTTTAATGCTCTTTCCATATGCTTCGTGATAGTGATTCCAATGCTTCTACACCTTCCTTTCAATCGACGCAAAATATCCAGACAATGCATAATGTATAACCATAACGTATTCCTACTAACAATTTCAGAGTCGACGACTAGTAGTTTGCGCTGTAATTTTTATAAGCTATGAAATGGCAGAAAAAAGAACCATGAACACGTCTAATGCTCCAAAAACAACTCTGAACTAAAACGAACCTAAAATGGATAAATGTGACGTGACAGTACTGTAATGCATATTTGTTGTTTTAATATCTCTCGTAGCGTGGCGAAAAGTTTGAGTTTTATTTCAATTTCCAAATAATCAATGCTCTATAAACTGTTCCTTCTCGCCTCGCCTCAGACTTGTAAAGAGCTCAAAGAGAGGTATTTTAACTTTGGCTGTTTCCAACAAAACACTTGGTTCGAGCTGGTTGGTGTATTTGGTTTTAATGCAATATCGTAATATGAATTATATAACTGCACTAAAATGGCTTCCAAAAATGCGAATCTCATGCTTCGCCCAACTTTCCATTAGCACGCCTTTACGGCTTTGTTCGTGACGTTAGTTTGATTGGTGCTGGTGTTAGTTCAGTTTCATATGATATGAGATGCTAAAGTACGACAACCGCAACCGCAGTTGATTTGATGATACCCTGAGAATGCATAAAAGTGTTATTTTATGAACTTTATTAACGATCGAATAAGATAATCCGTCAGCGATGAAAGCTGTAGAGAAAAGGAAAGAAATCTAGCCAAGTGTATTTTTGCTAAACCGGCACATTATATATCATGTTCATAGCTTTATCCTCTTTCTGATGTTATTATTTCAAAGTACATGTTATTCATATCAGAGAATCGATAATAAATACAAAAATCTCTCTCGTTCCACGTAAAATATGAAAAGATGGTTGGATAAGCTTGTGCTGTAAAAACTGCATTAAAACGACTTCCTGATTCGGTCTTCTTTCCCTTCTTTATAACAGAATATACTTATTTTTTTCGATTACACCACCATCATGGTGGTTGTGAATGCTTTTTTTTTGCTAGAAAGGAAATTAGAACGATGTGAACCGACTGAGAGTAGTTAGTTAGTGGTGTGGCATGAATGAATGGTTATAACAGTAAAACCTTATTGCAGTGGGATTGAATGAAGTACAAAATGACTTTATCTGTTTCTAACTTTTCTTACATTGCATAGTAATCTCTTTTCCTATCAATAATTTTCTCATACTCCACTGCAATTTTGAAATGATAAGAAGAAAAAAAACAAGTTCACACAGAATATAATGCAATCCCGACGGAAATCTATCTGTTTTATGATTAACGAAAAAGGCTCGGCCAACTTTCATTGTGGTATTTACATACTTTACGTATGTACATGGTAAAAAATGTTTTTATTATTAATATCAGTTTTCCATCTTTGTATTCACAAAAGCTGGAAGAATCAAAGGAGCTAAGTAGTAAAGTAAATCAGTGAAAAACTAATATGTGGAAGCGTGGGAGTATAGAAAAAGTCATTATTGAGTCGGGCTGAAGTTTTCTTTCTCTTTCCATTTTCTATCCTCCTGTTCGGGTAAAATAGACATAATCCTTTGGGTTGTTGAGGGCCAGCCACAGTGTAGGCAAACGGACTTTAAAAGTTTGTGACACGCCGCACAACAAAATCCATAGGTATCTGATCTGATTGACTTGGGAAAGAAAGATGCGGTTGTAATACAGCTCCAAATGTCGTACCAGACCATGCATTTACACGAAACTCAATTGCCAAAACGCTGCAAACACAGCTCTGGTACTCATCTGAGGCCATAAGACGGTGACTTATCAATCATTTTGTATTGTTGGCCGAACCCAACCGACAGATTGGTTGTATTTGATGCTGCGAGCTCGAAACACACACCAAACACCACAAGAATAGCTGAATTTAACAGGAAACTTTTAATCCATGATCCAATCCACCAAGACATGACAGAGGGATTGGTGATGATGAGAGACGAGAAAAGAATACGTGCTTGGTACTTGCTTTTCTTTAAACCTTACGAAATTGAGTTTTGAGTTGACGAGGAAAAGTCGGTCGTCGAAATAGGAAAAGGGTGGTTTGATATTATTCAAAGGAAAAAGTATGCGAGAAGTGAAATGGGGAAGTTAACATTCCATAGGAAATACGCTAGGAATGACTTTCTTCCCAACACTTTCCCTACTCCGAATGGTACAGGATTCAAGGATAGAATGAATGAATGAATGGGTGGCAGAAGGAAACCATTCGTCTTTCGTATAAAAATGGTTCACCAAACGGGAAGTAGTAAAAAGATTAAGCCCAACCCAACCCTCCCAAACTAGGTATTTCTTTCTGGTGCATAATACATACTAACACACACACTGAAAAACCGCAATATATAGCCAACTTTTTCTCCCCCTAACTGGTAAAAATGGCAAGTGATTAAAATCCTGTTCCCTTTCCGCCTCAACGAAACCAGGAAATAATTTGCAACAGAGGATAAGTGAGTGAAAAACTTGAAAATCAACTTATTTTGCTAAGCCCCCACTGAACAAAATAATTGATGTGGAACGAAGGGAATTCACAACCACAAAAAGCATCTCGTTTCAATAATCATTCTAATCTTGCAAATCAAAAAATATTTTTCAAAAATACAGGAAAAATGCCGGCTTCTCAAGTATAATTAATCAGCAACGAAACAAATGAGAATAATATGAAGAGAGATGTAGAAATCCCCAATTAATAATGAAACACTATGAGTTGATTGAGTACAGATAAATCTCTGCACCGAAATGAATGAGGATGATGCGGTGAGCAGTAAGCACCTCAGTAAATGTTGAGGGATAGTATCTAGGAGTAGTAGGTATGATAAAGGTCGGTAAAAATACATGGTCAAAGGGTCACAGGAAAAGGTGAGACTTGTCATTTTTTGATGTCAAACGTTGTGATGTTTTCAGGTTTGGTGTGATTGAGGATACTTGAGAAAAAGTAATTTAGACTCGGGCACACACAAGATCAAAGTGAGTCGAAGGAGTAAAGTGAGAGTGTATAAATCAGGGAGAGAAAGAAGAGTTGTGGTGAAAACGGGTATTAAGTGACTGAGATACCACCAGCTGTGTTCACTCGACAAATAAAAACACGTAGCGAACTCAGAGTGGTTCCCACTCACTCAGTCCCAAAAATAATCTCTCAACTCGACTTTTATACCTCTCTCTCTCTCGCCCTATTTTTCTTCCTTGAATCCTCACTCACGACAATTACACAGCCAAGCCATGGGTGGAGGAGGCAGAGAGCAGCAGCAGTAAATACAAGTGAATTCTGATTGGTTTTTCTAATTGATGAGACGACTCAACTGAAGCTGCAAGATTCCATGAGATTTTGCCCCCTTGTGAGGTGACTCAACTGCTTTAAACTGATTTTCCTAAGCTCTTGTACTGCTGAAAAAATTATTGGTCACACATCATCCGCATACACACACAACAATGGTTCAAAAGCGATACAAGCAAGGAAAAAATATGGATATGGATAGTAATTAAAAAATATGGGTATTCGCACACGTACAAACAAACTAAAATATTGACAAAAATTATTACAGCAATCGTTCACCCCTCTTACTCCTTCTCCTGCTTCCAAGAAAACTATTTGGTTTACGCTAGTGAGAACGGAACTTGTAACGAGAATCCATTATACAATTATTAAATTTATATTGCCTATGCTGCCTCGTTATGAGCTAGACTCTCCTGGTTTGCCACAATCGATTACAATTTGATGACTAACTGAACAATAAAAAAAATAGTGCAATACGCTACGCTCCAAATACACAATGGCTACATACAATAATATTAATAATAATAAAAATGACAAATAAAATAACATAAACTACAAAGCACAATATCAATATGTTTTATGACAATCGTGTCAATGTGCTTCTCGAAACGAGATCAAAAAACCCAATCCAATCTGTTAGCCTTGCTTTCCAAAACTGATGATGATGGTGACACGAGAGTATTGAAAAAAAGAGGATATTCTTTAGCAATACGAAAAGAAATAATCGGACTTGGGAATTTCTTCAAGTGCGAACAACAGCTTAGAGCTTCTCGCTTTTTTGCCCTAAAACTGCACAAATATGTTGGTTATAAAAAAAAGTCGAGAAGAGAAAAATTGGCGTGTTTGCTTCCTATATGTTATTTCACTGACCACAAAGCCTACACTGACTTGTACTTTTTGAGGGATAACGTCATTCACAAGAGGTTCTCTGAACGCTTAAGCCAAAGGCATAATAATGCTGAGCTTGTATGAGAGTGTGTGTATGTCTTTGTATGTGTGCAATAAGTAGTGTGATGCGATGCATCATACTACAAGTTTATTCTCCTTCTTCGTCTTTGCAATCGCAATCCTTCTCGAGTCCTGCTACTACCGTACAATATTACTACTTATACTTACTTATCCTCACTATATTCTACTTGTCTAAATCATCTTCCTTCTTCTTTACCATCATCATCATCATCATTACACTCAAGTTGTGCCAACTGACGCTGAAAGAAAAAGAGTTTTTCAAACTTTTTCTCATGCTATATTATAAATCTAACGACAAGAATAAATGCGCACTGCAAGCATCACATCACATCACATCACTTTTTAGTAGTAGTAGTAAGTATAATATATGCAATATAAACATTCTATCTCTATCTCTTCCTTCGAACAAGAGCAAAGTACCTTTTGGAATTCCATTCTCCCATTTCGCACTTTTCTTATTCTTGTATATGTATATTTTTTCTCGAAGTTACTCTCAACTCAGCGGCGGCGATATGGGATGCAGCATGCAGCACCAGAGATTATAAACTTTATGTATAACAATAATAATCACCATCATCCAAATGTAACTTGTACTTTATAATGATATGTGTGTACTGCATTTTCATTCTTTTCTTTGGACGTGCTCTTCTGCTGCTGTTATAATAATGATGATGAGAATGAGGCACAACTTCCTAGCTGCTGTAAAGATGATGATGCATCATCGTACATGCACATCTTCACTACATCATTATAATTGATAATTTGATAAGCCCACGAAGTGGGTACAATTAAATTGTAATTGTATAAGGGACCTGAAATATATTGACAT
>JAQGAP010001035.1:0-23578 GCA_034697805.1 Orchesella bifasciata | reverse complement strand
TATAATATAAGCATAAAATCAATTCAAAAATCGAAGGTCACGCCGGGTCATGTGAACATTATCAGCGGAATTTCTCCCTTAGAATTTACTCGAGGAGATTTTTATATTTCAGGAGATTTTTATATTTGATTTAATTCCAGTGTAATACATTTTGTTAAAATTTTGCAAATAAAATAAATTCGTTTGTGTTTTATGCATTAAGAAATGATTGGGAACACATTCTTGTATTGTTTAATCCAAAAACGTAATTCATGCTTCATTGACATTCAATTTTGTTGGAAGAAAATCTATTTGTAGTAGTAAAACTATATAATTTATACTATGGCGCTCTTGGTTTTTTTGTCATTGACGTCGTTAAGGACCTAAAAACCTGAGGAGGTTATAAAACAACTTTCATGGCTTACTAAACAACCATTGGGGTGGCATTTAATGGGTACGCTTTTTAAGTAAAAAGGAATATGTCGAAATTTTGCAAATAAACTTTTCTGCTCTTCCAACGTTTTGGTATAGAGGTAATCTATGTAGCCACTGGTTTTGTCCGATACGCAATTTAGGTATCTCCAATTGCTAAAACGTTAATGATCCATCCGTATAATGTGTTTGACATTGCACGCTATTTATTAGTTGAATTACTGAAGATAAAAATTATATTCAAAAATACGTCTCAAAAGTTGTACTCGCGAATTCGATCACTTTTTGCTTACAAGGGTTGAATGAGAACGAGACTCCGCAATTTACTCGGCAAATATAACTGTTGAAGTGAGTTTTGTTGTTTGTATGAAAAATAAAATGCAGTGATTTCAAGCCATTTCGGACCAAAAAAAACTCGAGGTCTACAATGCCTTTTTTTACGACGGCTAATGAAAGGTAATAAAATTCTAGGTAAAATGCAGCAAACACAATATTGGGGTAAGTTGAGACAACGGAGCTGGGGCTACCTGAAAGACACAGGAGGGACCACGATTTTGTCGCCCAAATATTGACGGATTACGGATTATTATTATTTTCATTTTTTTAATCTCAATTTTTACATGTTAGTTTAAATAACTTAAAAACTTGTAATAAGGTTTATTTCAACAAAATAGGCGATTTTCAACGATTTTGATATAACTTCTTTGTTTTCAAAATTTCGCGCACATTTTTTTGAATTTTCAAAAACCCTTGGTTTCACCTCTAGGGAATGTTCTTAAGTATATGTGTTCAAATTTTCAGGTCAATCGAATCACAAACGTAGGAGATATCAACTTCTGGAAACGTGTGGAAATTAATTCTTTAATGCCCCTACTGCAAATCTCTCAACTTGCCCCATTCAAACGGCACTGCTATGCTATGCATAACTCAATCCATTCTATAACACTAGCATGGATTTGGGCTGGAATAAAAGTTGAAACGCAATTGACTTTCATATACTGGCTGGAATCTCTCAACGTATTTCTCGTGTATGCCTTCATATTATTAAACATTTGACCTATCACCGTGTTCTTCGCCTTAACTAACATAAGTCAGGGTAAATATTATGGTTCCCATTTGCAAATTTTAATGAAAATGGGCGAATCAGGGTACGAAAACACCCAAAAATTTACCTTGCCTGTCTAATAAGCAATGCATAAAAACACAACGATCATATTACTCAAACAGGATTTCACAACATCGTACGGCTAATATACAAACAATTAGCACTGATTTATAGCAACTGGGTTTTTAAATATTTGTGACTAACTTCAAACTTAATAGCTGTTGTCTCTTTGATACTTATGGTGTTGGTGTGATAGCTAATGGTCTTTGCACGACAATAATACTATACGTATACCTATGAAGTGCATTTACTGAAGTGGAGTAACTTTCACTCAAGCTCAAACACGCAGCAAAATAAAATTAACCGCGAGGCTTATCGAGACATCCAAACATTTTAGAGGTGTCCGTTCCTCCAAAAAGTTGCTTGTTCCGATCATCGTTTTTATCAATGCAAACGATCGGACGTATTTCCGAATCCATTTGTAAAAGTAACGACCAACTACATCAGGAGGCAGTGATAATATTTGACGCCGAAATGAAGCCAATACTTTCCTTGATTCTACATACGGTCCAACCATTCCTCCAATGCAGATAAGCAGAAATACAATTGGGTTGAACAACGCCAATATAAAGAAACAAAGCACGAATATATATTTCGTGGACCAATTCAATAGTGTTAATCCTGCTATACTTGTTGCGGACACAAATATACAAACGATTACCAAAACAAGGATTCCTGTCTGGTTTATGTTGTTGTTGATAATCGACAACACTTGAATTTCTCTGTATATTGTTGACTGTTTTGCGGTTGGAATCTTGTCTCCACGGGATACACAAATTGATATGTAACTAGCGAGTGAACGAAACAAAAATTGTATTTAAAAATATTTTTTGTCCGATTAAAATATAAACAAGTTGAATTTTACCAAGTTAGTTCGTGACGCAAAAGGATCATTCCTAAAATGTGTAGCCAACAAAGCAGCATAACACATCCGTAAGCCGCCACTGCAAACATGTAATGGTTCAAAACTAGTAGTCCAAATTTAAGCAAGAGATCCATTTTGAAGTTTACAGAATTATTGACCATTAAATTTTGACATTGAGGAAGAAGAATTGAGCCAACCAATGACATTTTACAAGGGTTACTCCAGTGTAAACCATATGTGTATGTAAGGGGTAAGATGATGGCAGAAATTTTGAAAACTGACACAAATATAATATTAAGCTTTTCCAGCATATTGAGCATGCCAGTGTTTTGATTTCCTCTTATATTTTTTGTCATTCTGTCTTGCTTCTTAGCTAGTTGAAGTAGTCCGTTGATAAACAAAAGGATTTCGTCAGTTTTACTGTTGCCAATGTGTAGAAACCAAGCCATCGTACAATGGCCTGCTGTGATGGAATACGCTGGTAACTTGTTCAAATTTACATTTTTGCGGTCTGCAATTACTTGTGTTACTGCTAGAACAGTAAAAAGTATGTGTAAGTGCTGTTGGATTTTTATTCGACGACTTTTTATTGCACCTTCGGTTTCAACACGGAGCTTTCTGGGGTTCCATTTGATGGGAATGCTGGTAGGGTGACCAGGAATGTCACAAAATTGTGTAATTAAATATTTCTGCGTGAGCAGCATTTTGGGCTCAGTTATTTAAGCACAACAGAAGAGCTGTGACTGACTTTGGCTTTTTACATAGTATTTGAACAAAATACTGTAGAGTTCGAGACTATATTAAATTATATTTTGTTTAATGTTAGGAAGAATGAGAAAGATTTGTATCTTTGAAATTAAACTATGCGGTAGAAAACGTTGAACTTAATCCAGGAGATTTGGATGTTGATTTTTCATTTAATAATGTAAGCACACAAATTATCATGATTAATAGCTGAAAATGATAAAGAGATTAGAAGGTAGCATTTAAATGTATCATAATTACTTAATTAAAACTAACATGAAATTAGGAAAATTGAGATTAGCAAGGCACATGAGGCTACAAAAAGAGTCAAATGTTTCAGTTTGTGTTTCATTCCTAATGTTTGTTTGTCTTGGTGATGGAAATGAAGATATGTTGGTTCGTTTTTAATCCTTTCAACAGAGTATATGGAAAGTTTATTATTAACGTTTGGAGAGATGGGCAGTTTGTTGTAATTTAAACTAATTTTAATTTCTAGTTCAATCACATAACATACGTAAAGAATAGCTGGTGAGGAATGCGATCAAGTCTATTAACCCGATCTCTGCGATTTATTGTAATAAGTTCATTGCTGTATTTACTTAGCAAACGAAAAACGTAAATGTGAAATTAAAATGATTGACGCATGGATTTTAAAGTAGCCAAACTACGACAACCAAACGAAGAAAACTGAAGCCTTATTTGATTGGTTACCGAACATCATTTCATATAATTTCGGAAGTTAAAAGATAGGATAAGTGTTTGCAAACATTTATTTCTAAAATGTGGCCACTTAATAACTGTTCCCTTACGATTGAGAATCTTTTACTTCAACACAGGCTTTAATTTTCTTGGTAATATTTACAAAAAAAAATACAAAACTTTGAAATTAACATATTTTAAACGAGAATAAAATAGGGTTTAAGAAGAATCAACACAAGTGAGACAAAAATGTATTTTTTCAGGATTAAGAAGGGCGCTCTCATGCTAAGTGGTTATCAAGTAAAATCAAAGAAACATAGTTGTGTGGTTAATAAGGGGCCCCAGGAGTAAAATATTGAAAAAGAATTGAAGAATTCTAAACATAATAACGTTTTTGTGCGATGAAAGATTAACTTTCTAAACTGCTGAATGTGGCAGTTAGATGAGGTGCAATTAAATTGCCAGAAACAATGGAGAAATCATTGGGATTTATTTTAATTTTAATAATTATATTTATTTACTCCCACTTGGGCTCAAAACTAATATTACTACATATGCGGCATATGATTTTATGCCAAAGGAAAGGAAAATGTGGCTCTGCTGATGAGAATCCAAAACTCAAGTGTAAAGCTACGATAGAAATGACTTGAATGAATATAATGTGTGAAGTGCTGCAGGAGCTCTGGGAACTGGATGGTGTGGAGTACATCATGCCAACCTCACCGCTACTCAAAAACTCCTACTTTGGTGATGGAAGGATGCTTGCTCCTACATCCATCCAAGATACTCCAGAGGTCTCCGCGAGTTGGATTCCGTCCCCAACAGTTTTGTAAAACAAATGGACAAGAACCGCTGAATAGCTGAATAACTTTAGTAAAACAACCAATATTCATTCAGTTTCCAACCCGCACCAAGACAACGTTTACCGCAAGGCTTATTGAAACATCGACACACTTCAGGGGTGTCAGTTCTTCCAAAAAGTTGCCACTTCCAATCAATGTTTTAATCAACGAAAACGATCGTACGTATTTTCGAAACCATTTGCAAGAGTAACGACCCGCTATTACTGGAGATAGCGTGAGTATTTCTCGGCGAATAGATTCCAATACCTTTTTTGATTCTGTATACGGCCCAACCATTCCTCCAATGCAGATAACCAAGAACGCAATGGAATCAAAAAGCACAAACATAAAGAAACCAACGACAAAGACATTTCTCATGAACCATTTCAACAGTGTCAACCCAGCAATACTTGTTGCAGAAACAAATATACTTGCAATCACCAAAACGAGCAATCCGGTGCAGTTGATGTAGTTGTTGATAACCGACAACACTTGAATTTCTCTATAGATTGCAGATTGTTTTGCGGTTGGAATCCTATTTCCACAGGAAATGCAAATGTTCTTGTAGCTGCAGATAGTAAACATGTGTGAAAATTAACAGGATTTTTTTAATTAGCATTTTAAAACAGTATTTTACCATGTGAGTTCTTGACGTAGGATGATCATTCCTGAAATGTGAATCCAGCAAAGCAGAGTAATAAATCCATAACAACCCACAGCAAACATATAATGATTGACACCCAGTAGCACAAATTTAAGCAACGGATCAAGTCTGGAGGTTGTAGAATTTTTAGATACTGCATTTTGACATTGAGGCAGAAACACTGAGCCAACTAATGAAACTTTGCAAGGGTTTCTCCAGTGTAAGCCATATACGTATATAGGTGGTAACAAAATGCTTGTAATTTTAAATCCGAGCTCAAATACAATATTAAGTTTTTCCAGTGGGCTGAGCGCGTTGGTTTTTGTTGATCCCCCAATATTTTTTGTCATTCTCTCCTGTTTCTTGGATAGTTGAAGTAGCCCGTTAATGAACAAAATGATTTCGTTAATTTCATTGTTACCAATAATTACAAACCATGCCATAGCACAATGTCCTGCTGCAGCGGAATATGCAGGCAACTTGGTAAAATGTATTTTCTCCTTGTCTGCAAATACTTGTGTTACTGCTAGAATTGTAAAAAGTGTATATAGGTGCTTTTTTATTCTTATTCTACGGCTCTTAACGTTGTTCAGGGTGTCAACACGGAGCTTTTTTGGATTCCATTTGATTGGAATGCTGGTTGGGTAGAACGGAATGTCACTAAATTGCGCAGAAAAATACTTTTGATGGAGCAACATTTGAAAAGCTTTTTTTACAGCTTGAAATTTGGCAGTGCAGATTTTACAAAAGCTACTTTGGACGACGTTTTTTAGTGAATGAATATTGTGTTGCATTTTGTACAACCTAATACTGCTAATAGCATGTAGTAGGTGTTTTCAAGCGAAAACTCAAATCATTAAAGTATACATGATAAATTTTAGATTTGGGTTTTCCAGTTTTCTAATACTTCTTTGAGATGGGGAATTACTGGTAGTATTTCCGGGTTTATTTAATAGTGTAATATGTTTGGTAAATATTCGATGTAAAACAATATTTAATTAACAAATCCAGGCAACTTAAATCGAAGTTATTAGTGAATCGGGGTTGCGAAAGTCAACGGGCAACAAAGATTCAGGGTGGGGAATTTAATACCAGTGCATATTAACGCAGCTAAATTTAATTATGTTCTTGATCCGTTATCTTAAATATCACGATATTAAAACACATTAAAAGGCAGATTTGACCCTATAGGCAGATAGATGCACATATATGTATCGCAACGCAAACAAAACAAATTTTGACTTGCTTCCTTCTTGAATGGTTTGCGAACTGAGCAAAAACCTACATTAGCAACATTTTAATAATACAAGTGCTTTCGTAGAACTGCTTTATGTATATATAACAGCAAAACTAAATTTTATATTATTCTAAATAAGCGGTTCCAAAGTAAATCTGACATTGGAATAAATGACGCGTATTTATTTTCTGTCTTGTAATATTTCTCAATATTTTAATTATACCTTCCCAAAATTTTAATATCATATTATGTGTTTGAAACGTTCACAAAATATGATTCGATTAAAATGCCTTTTTGTTGTTCTATTAAATATTATATTAACGTTGAAAAGAGGCAAGTCGTACCGTGCCAGACCACGCCTTGGATTATTTAAGAGTGAAATTGTGTTCGCTGTCATAATATTCGATCGGAGTATTGTCAACAAATATGCTTACTTTTAGCAAACGAATTATCTAAATTCACAAAGCTTCAAAATAATTTCATAGATTATAACGCAGTCAACTGGTGGTTCATCGGGTAAACTATACTTTGTCAATATCAATATTTAGTCTGGAAAATTATGTGGAAAAACAAAACCCTAAAGGTAATTAAAGGAAATTTCTATCATGTTTGTTGTTCTAATTGAAAATTTCCCTCCATTTCAGCAGTATCTTGCTGTTACAGCTTATTATTAGCACAATACGTATGAAAGACATATAAGTATTTCTTGATATACCATTTTTTCTATATAACGGGTCATACATATAAAATAATGCCAATAAAATTCTTCACATGACATAAAAAAGACTGCATGAGTGCATTCTTTTATTATGACAAATTACCGTTTTAATGCAGAAAATTGAAAAATTTTCATCAGATATGTTTGAAGGCTGTTAAAAGTTGCAGGATAACATTTTGACACAAATTTATATCATTTTAAGTGTGTACTTTGTGGTGTTGCTCCTTGTAATTGTGGTTAAGAGTTCCTTTCCTCTTGTGTTTTGGATTACCCCAAATTTTTTTCCAGGTGTTAACTTTTTTCTTAGTTCCATGGGAAAGTTTCTGCTTATCCGTTCTTTTATTCCCATTCTGCCTGAAGTGAAATAGTTTGAATGGGTAAATATGATGATAATGGTAGTGGTAGTTTCTGGTTTTTCTTGTAGAATTGACATCGAGAGAATCCGGGTTTGCAGTTTTTTCGTAGTCCACAGCTTGCCGTTTGTTATCACCCCCTTTTACGGAATAAAATAACGTACAAATAAACTACTTCGGTTTACTTAAAATAAGTATTTTATCACCTTCTAAAAACAGATCCATTAAAATCTGCTCAACATTTTCATCCAGTTCCTCTGTTCTTTCAGGAAAACTTCCATTTGAAATGATGCGATTGATTTCCTTTTCTTGCTGCACTTGAACTTGAACAAAAGAATGTTGAACAAAACATGGCAATAAAGCAGTCAATAGCAGAACGAGTTGCGCAAATCCCCCAAGTGTGCAGAATTTCAGATTTCCCATTGGCAAAGTTACAATTTGCAGAACCTCGTGTGTATCTTTTTGCTTGTGATATGCCTGTCAAATAAGTAAAGCCTGAACAAAGAGTAAGCAAACACATTCAACACAATACTCCAACGGGATTTCTACGACTCTTTTTGTCTATTTATAGATTCATTAGCATTCATTTAAGGCGAATGATCTTGCAAACACCTGATTTTAACTGCAAAAGTATTCATCATTTCTTAAACGGTACTTTATTTGGTGTGCATGCGTCAGCTAATGGACTTTGCATAATCCAAATGAGAATGATACTTGGTCTACCAGCAAAAACAGCGGATACTGGCGTCAATAACTTACGATGATGGCATGAGCATTTCGTCCTTTTGAGTCTCATTCAGTAGAAATACCAACGACTTGATATGATGAGCTCTGCATAAACCTTTCAAAAATATTATTACGGTAACTTTTTCTACCAGATTATTATAGCGAATCAGACCTCATTAACTGTCCAACAACATTTTTATAAACTATTTCTACAGACTGATGACAAAACGGTTGCAAATCAGAAAATTATTTAAGCAATTATGATTAAAATCATTATTTATCAGTCATTGAAACTGATCAGCTCAGTGATAGTGTTCGAATAATACACATCGCACTCAGAAGTTATGTAGAAAATTTGTTCAAATTTACGTCCCATTATTTTATTACAGTTTTATTTTTTTTAAAAGTAGCCCTAAATGTCAATTTTTGCAAGCCATAAAATTTTCTTTATCTGATTTTCCAACAATAGCAAACATGCTGGATTGAAACTGTGCTTAGCAATAATTTGGAACCTAATCGGAGTTATGCAAACCAAAAAACTAAAGTGGTTATCAACAGTCATTACTCTTAATTAAGGGACTTTGCCAGTATTTAACATGGTAAACTGTCAAAATTTACAGTTTAAAAGCCAGACGCCACGTGTGGTTTCATTCATTTCTTGATACATCTTTGAACTTGACGAATACAATTGAGTTTGTCCTACATAAAAACCACTTTGAATATCTCATATTTTCAATTTTATTAGTTCCACGATGAATAAATTAACAAGACACATAACGACAGTTCTTCAGTCTTCAAACACGATAATCACACCGACCATGAAACGCTACATAGGATGGCGAATCCACATCATGTCCTACATTTCCTTGGCTTCTGCAATGAAATGGAAAACCGGAGAAATTGTGTCATCACATTGGTTACTTCATTGGAACGGTTTAGTCCTCATACACGGTTCTTCCATGGTTGCATTCATATTCATTTATCATTCTTACACAAAGTTTTGTGAAAACGACGGAAGTATCTTGATTGATAAACTATCCTCAATAGTTTTGAGTTTGATAGTAAGCCTTTTTCTGTTAATGATGACGGCCGCAGGTTCCAGAGTAGTTAACAATTCCACCAAAGTAAATTACCTTTTCAACCAAATTTTTCGGTATTCAGAAAATATTGAAAAAATGATGAGCCAAAAGCATCTCTCATTTACAAGGAAACAACAGCATTCAATTAAAGTTGCGGAGTATCTTATAAAATTGGCAGTAGTTGGAACCGCTTTTGTACCACTCTGTTACGGAGTCTTCGCAACTACAGAACTGGAACCTCTCCATAATGTTTTTAAAGATTGGTTGGAAGTTGAATTATCTGGAGATCATTGGAAATTTCTACTTCTGTTCAGCTGGGTAGCTACAAACGGGGGAAGTGTTGTATTTGTTGTGGTAACTTTGGTCGTAGTTTACATCTGGCAAGCTAACATTTGCATATCTTCTTTAACTATTCAAAATTATGCGCGACAGTCTTCTCCAACTCATCCTCAATTTGAAACAACTTCATTTGGACTAATGGATGATAGGGAAATCGTGTCTTTCTTCAGAATACAACAAATCTTCAATGTTTTAGCGAACGAAATTTTTGCATCAGTTTTAATTTCCACACATCAAGTAGCCATAATGGCGTTGGTATTGGGAATGACCTATGAATTAATAACAGTTCCACAAATATTGTTTGCAGGGGGATGGATAACGTTTGGATTCGCGTTAGGTTCGTTTTGCGCCATTTGGGTAATTTTGGGGTTAGAATGCTGGAAAGTGGGGGAGTTTTATGAAACGTCTGCAAAGTTTGTGACAACAAGCAAGAATTTTGCTGGGAAACGTTCACGCTTTCGCAAGTATCTAAATAGCTTTCCAACTTTGTCTTATAAAATTACCTATCCATTTTATACAATTAGTAAGAGGACGTTCGGAGAGTTCTTTTGTCAATATTTGGATTTTCTTATGCAACTTTTAATGAGTCACAAATATAACTAGCTTGGCTCGTTGTTTAAAAGTATATTGGTTGTTTTATTTAAAAATTCAATAATAGTCGATATATTATTCACTTAGAATATTTTTCTACGTGGCTAGACAAATCGTTTATTGTTAATAAATTATCATGGACGTTTTATGTGTAAACGTATCGTGACTTAATGTAGTTAAATTATGGTCTAATAACGAAACGATGTTTATGTGCAATTGTGAAAATTAATATGTGTAAATTGTGTAAATATGGTTTGTTAGCAATGTAAAATAAATTGAATTTCAATTTCGGGGCAAACTGCAAGCTGAAAAAATTTAAGGCATACATTATTTAAAATGGCTAACAAAATGAGATTGTTGTATACTTAAAGTTGAGAATACAAACTATTAGCTTACTTATTCTTAGTACTACTCTTACAATACGTCAATTGTTCTTAATTCCTTGCAGAAACTAGAATCAAACTAACTGCAATGTTGAATGAAACATCCACAAATTTTAGAGGTGTTAGCTCTTCCAAAAAATTGCAACTTCCAATCATCATCCTAATCAACGGAAAGGAACGTACGTAGCGCTGAAACCATTTGTAGCAACGACTTCCAACAGCTTTTGGAGGCAATGTTGAAATTTGAGAACGTAATGATTGCAGAACTTTCCTCGACTCCCTGTAAGGTCTCACCATTCCTCCCACGCAGATCAGTAGTAATGATAGCGAGTTAATGAGGAGGATTGTAAAGTAACAGAGTGCAAATGCATTTTCCATGCTCCACTTCAATAGCGTCAGAGCTGTTATGCTTATCGATGAAGCAAGTATCGAGGGAATCGTCAAAATGAGTATTCCTGGTCCACATACTTGGTTGTATAAAATAGTCAACACTTGAATTTCTCTGTAGAGTGCTGAGCAATTTGACGTAGGGATTCTTTTCGGCCGAGCCAAGCATAGGGTTTGGTAGCTGCAAATAAAATTTGAATGTGTAAAAAAATTATACTATTTTAAACTTCATAATTTAAAATTCTCACGAGAATAATTACAAACCTTGATAATTCTTGACGCAAAATAATAACTCCGACAATATTCAGCCAAACAGTCAATTGATAAAGAACATGAAGTCCAACTGCAGATATGTAGCAGTTGAGAGCTAACAGTCCAAAACTGAATAGCTGATATGGGTCGTTTTTTGTATCCAAAAATTTGACTGGAACATTTGACTCGAGAAATCCACACTGCGGGAGAAAAACTGAGCCAACCAACGAAGCTTGACAGAGGTTGTTCCAATGAAGTCCAAACACGAATAGTGGAGGCATGCAGGTTACTGTGACTTTGAAGCCAAGGCCGAGAAAAATGTTAAGCTTTTCGAGGAAGCTTAACTTTGGGTGGTAGTTTTTATATGTATTAATGATATTGCTCATCATTTTGTCCTGCCTTTCAGCTAATTGAAATAGTCCGTTTAGGAACAAGACAATTTCGTTGGTTTGGGTCATACCAATCCGTAAAAACAAGGTTATTGCACAAAAGATTGCTGAAATGGAATAAGCAGGCAAACTTTCGACAGATGAGCCTTTGGAAGCGACAAGTGTTTGAGAAACAGCTAGGATTGCTGCGAGCGTTATGAAGTAGCGTTGGGTGGCTTTTCTTCGTTTTATATTCAAGCTTTCCTCACTGACTCGGCACTGATTTGGGTGCCATTTGATTGGAACGCTTTGTAAGAAGAAAGGAATATGGCTGAATTTTGAAAATAACTTTTTCTGCTCCTCCAACATTTTGGTGTATGTGAAATTATTTAGTCAATTGTTTTACCAGAAATTTCGCTCAAGTCTCTCGACCCGTAAGCACCAAAGGTTAGTGATGATGGAGTGTTGGAAGAGTTACGGAAGTGGGTAAACAATTAAATTTGAATTGCCATGATATTTATTCATTGAATTATTGAGAACAATTTTCTTTCTCTCCAGACATCACTTAGAAAGTAGTTTTCTCTAATTTTCTTAATGTAAGCAAATGCAAAGTCATGAATAAGAGACAGAATGACAGACACATAATTTCGTTTACAATTAACGCAATTATCTGTAATATCCGAATAGATAACGATAGTATCATAATTGTCACCGATGGCAGACAGAATTGAATTTCTATATATGTTTTTGTGTTTTTGACACATTCTTCTTTTCTAAAGTATTGGGGTAAGGCATAATGTGTTTGAATGCCATTTACGTTTGATTGATCAATATAATAGATCGTTTTCAATATATCACCGACAAGTGATTGCCTGTTTATATAGTTCAGTCAAATATTTGTACCTAAACCGTCGAAAATAGACATTTGATTACCATTTTATCGGATTTAGTGTCTTCTTTTCACTGTCGTTGCTGCTTGTAATCATAAGTTACATTTCCTTGTTCCTTACTTCTGTTTGTGTTCAGAATTTCACCAGATGTTTCTCCACTGCTAGATTTATCTTTTTGCTTTACGATTTACACTTCCGTTCTTTTTCCACATAGTGTTTTCATTGAAAAATCGTTCCGGATACAAATGGCAGTGAGGATAACTTCTGGTTTGACGTAGAAAATTGACAGAGAGATGTTTATTCCATTGAACTCAAATCGTTAGTAACTGTGACTTGATCTTCATCATCATCGTTTTTTAATGAATAAAATGGAAACGTTTAGATTAGTGCGCATTTCAGTTAAATGAAAATAAATATTATTTACTAGTTTATAAATACATTCGTTGCAACCTCCGCAATAATTTCATCCGGTTACGATCTGCTAAAATGTCAAATAAATATTTCTTTTCAAAAAACAAAGTAAACACATTAAGCTTACTCAAACCGAATTTCATCACTCCTCTTGAATATTTACAAATTCATAAACATCTATTTAGACACTGCATAGGCAGGAATTCATAGACATTTTTGTCAATAACTCATGTAACATTCTCGTTCATTTGCATAGAAAACATAAATTCCACTTAGGGGATTTGATTGCGATAGTTCGCCTTCAAATTCGTCCGTTATTCCATAGTGTGTCAAACAGTCATAACTTGAATGCGCATCATCTCATCTGAGGAAAGCTGGCTGCAAGTTGACACGAATGCAAAAACTCATAACCATAACTCTTTATTTTTTTGCATTATGTAACATTCTGGTAGTTTTTTTCCAGACTGCTCCCTTTTTGAATGGGAAAATTGGGTCCGCAATTATCATTAAAATAATGAACTATTGAGCATCGGAGTTGCCATTTATCTTTTATCAGAACTCAATATTAAAAATTACGTCAAAAACATTTTGTGAAATTTGGAGGTAATAATGCCACATTTCCCTAACAGTTCTCTGGCCAACTGGAATCGTAATTATTGATGGCAATCATTATTTGACAGCCACGAAATCGGTAAATTACGACTTGGTCACTACTTGTTTGTACTAAAGGTACTTCAGCCGGTTTTCACTTGGTAAAACGCTGGAATTTACATAAATATGATAAAAATCAGATATCACGTATATGATAACCGCTTAAAACGGTTTTCAAACTCATCGAATATTATTATACAAAGTTGTTGAAAAGCCGTCGCCGTCGTCATAAAATCATCAAACAATTGATTGGTTTCTTTGTCGTAATGGTATTGTCCTTAAAAGCGGTTCTTCCATTGTCGCAGATACATTCCTCTACCAGATTACAACTATCCAGTACTCAAAATTGAGAAAATCAAAACGAGAAACTGACATTTAATCATTTTAAAGTTTGTGTGATGGTATAAACTTTTTCTAGCATAAAATGAGCATCAAGCTTGTTATAACAATTTTTTCACAATATCTGTCATATATTAGCCACTTATAATGTAATGATTCTTCCAAGTAATAATTGGACTTAATTAGAGTTTTTTGTAAAACGATTAACCATTATTTGTTGATGTGCAACCCTTTTGATGCCTAAAAAAATCCCAAAATTTATTATTACAATCATCACAAAAGCCATTACTGTATGGCGTCGTGTAAGTTGCATACGTAGATATTAAGTATTAAGCAAAGTGGACTTCATTTAGTGATATTGTCCAAAATTAGAGGACGGTCCTCAAACATTATTTTTTTCCATTCCAAATGCATTGCGCTAATTGCGTCTTGAGTGGACATAGTTTTCAACTTATCTAAATTGAAATAATTGCGTTATTATTTTAATTTCAGACGCTGTGGCGGGCCTGCAGATTATTCTGTAGCGCTGTAGCAATGCTACAGGAAGAAATTCGGGGCTAACATGGTTACATAGGAAGATTTTGGCCGCACGCCATTTAAACTACAGGAAGATTTTGGATCAGAGGAAGATTCTGCAGCCATGCGCTGTGGTTAGAATTATTGGTTTTGCCGGTACTAAAACTTGAGAAGTAGCATCGTCGCCCTAAAATTGATAATAATTTGTCGTGATCTTTAATACTGAAAAGTATTTAAGAAGCAAGATCAAGCTCAGGGGCATACCATTTTGAATGATAACGACTCTCATTCCGAGTTAGCTTTCTGATGTGACGACTAAAACCATAATATAATTAAAGTCATAAAGTCATAAAATACATTCAATATTCCACATAAAAATCAGTAAAATCAGAATGTTCAAAATGGCTATTGATAACATTATTTCCAGGATGATAATCACACCAAAAATGAAACAGTATTTGGGTTGGAGAATCCACATCATGGCATATTTCTCCTTGGCATCAGCAATGGAATGGGATCCCAAATCACAAGAATGCGTTCCCTCAATATGGTTTCTGCATTGGAATTGCAAAATTATAGTACACACATCTTTCATCGCAGCTTTCACCTTTGTTTATCACTCCTACACAAACCTGTTTTACACGGAGGGGAACCTAAGGATAAAGGAAATTGTCAAAATAATTATGAGTTTAATTATCAGTATTTTTCTTGTAATGATGTCAGCAACTGGTTCTAGACTAGTTTACTTTTCCTCCAACGTCAATTTCTTGATCAACCAGATGCTCCACTATTCAGCTAAAATTGAAAAGATTATGAGCCAAAAGTGTCTCTCATTTACAGAGAAACAACAACGCTCAATTAAAATTGCAGAGTGTCTAATAATACTGACAGTTTTTGGAAGTTTCGTTATTCCACTTCGCTACGGCGTATTTGTATCGTCAGATCTTGAACCGTTTAACAACTTGATGAAAGATTGGCTCGAGGTGAAAATCTCCACGGAACATATCCCGTTTCTACTATTTGTGAGTTGGATTGCTACGAATGGTGGAAGTGCAATGTTTGTTGCGATTGCTTTCGTAGTGATGTACATTTGGCAAGCAAATATTTGCATGTCATCAATATTTATTCTTAGGTCTAGTGAGAATCCTGAAAATGGGAAATTTTTAACAACTTCATTTGGAGTATTGGATTTTGAAAAAATTGTTTCCTTTTACAGAACACAGCAAATTTTGAATATTTTAGCTAACGAAATTTTTGCTTGTTTTCTCATTTCTGTGCATCAAGCTGCTGGAATGGCGTTTTTAGTTGGACTCACGTATGTAATTATAGTTGTTCCTGGGATTTTATTTGCAGGTGGATGGATTACGTTTGGGTTTGTGATGGGAAGTTACTGCGGAATCTGGTTATTTATAATTATTGAGTGCATGAAATTAGCAGAGTTTCATGAAACTTCTAGGGAATTTGTTAGTACGAGTAAAACCTTTTGTCGGAGAGGTTCTCTCTTTCGTAAGTATTTGAATAGTTTTCCAACTATGTCATACAAAACTACTTATCCTTTTTATACTATTAGTGAAACAACGTTTGGGCAATTCTTTTGCCAGTATCTAGATTTTCTTATGCAGCTTTTGATGAGTCAGAAATTTAGTTAGGAAAGGCAAAAAAGGTCATATTTGTTTTTAAACCTGTATTTGAAAGTATGTACAATATTAATAAATTGAAAATAAAAACAACTAAACTATCCTCGTCAGTTTTTTTAAAATATGGAAAAAAGTTGTACTCTGTATTAAAATATCCAGTATTTATCATGGCCTACCTCAAAAACAGTTGGGTAAGTTTTTGTCAAATTTCACATGAACTCAGAATAGCAGCTACCTGATGAATAATTACCTAATGACTGCATATAGATTATTCGAAAACTTTCGACAAGAACTTTACCTTGACGCCGGAAAAAGTTACAAGCATACCAATTTAATGTTGTTAGTACATTTACTGAGCACATATTCTCAGCACCATCAGCTCATTACTCATTCGCAAAGAAACATTTTATGCAGATTTTTTACACAATAATTACCTTAGTAGCTAAAATAATTTTATAAAAAATATCCGAAGCTTGTCATTTTCTAGTTTTATGTTAGGCATGTTGTCTCCTTCAGAATATTAGTAAGGAATTAAAAATAAAGTACCTGCATCTACTACTTTTGCTTTAAACTCGTGCTTACTCACCACAATTCCATCATCGCGGCTACGAATGTTTTTTGATACACCCATGTTTTATAGCAGCAACAGAGAAAATACATTTATTATTCATCGGCAACCAAAAACTGAGCGATTGGATGTTGGACGCTAAAAGAATTTGGCATTTCACAAACGTACCCGTTAATAGTAACCACTACATTTTAATGCCTTAATAAAAATGTATTTAGCAGAGAATCTGGTCCGCTTTATTAAGCTTCAAGTAGATCTTCAACCCTTACTTGGTACTAATCCGTTTGTCTCCAACAAAGATTTCCAACTTTCACTTCAAACCAAGGCCAAATTGCGATGGGAAGCCTGCAAAATCGCAATATACACAGTTTATTGTGTAGTTCTCTGGATTCAATTCCTCCAAGAGAAGAACGTTCCCATGGGAGTTACTATGGAGAGCTTCTTATGTGCTAATGCGGCCACAGTTTTTTGGATCACCAAGCTGATGGTATTCAGGCGTCGGAAAATCATCGTGGAACTGGTCAACATGTTCATTTATTTTGAGCGTCATAACCTTCAGGGTAAATATTACTGATTGTATTCTAAATCTTAAAAAAGTAAATATATAGGATTCTTCTTTCATTTACAGGTCTACCTTTCTCATTCTCATCAAACTAGCTAGCTTGGCTGCTACTGGTTTTACAGTTCCAATGACTTCTTCCTACACAATTTTGAAATGGCTCATTCCATGCAATTCTGCTACGTTCGGGTATCAACTTTTTCCTGAATGCAAACATCCAGAAATTGAGGTACCGTGGTCTACATCATCGTTGATTAAATTAAGGCACACTGCGATGAAAATAAGGTAAGCCGGCCGAGAGTATTTTTAGACAATTTTTTAGATTACTTTTTAAAGTCACTTATTTAACTTGAATTTTTTGATTCATATGTACTTTTTTGTGCTCTTTTCAGTGAAATTAAATTGGGGTCTTATATCGGTGCTGATTCCTGTGTACATTCCATGATATGAAAAAGCACCCTTAAAATGAGGCTCTTTTTTACTAAACTTTTAGTTTACTGCGATTGGAAGATTGGATTTTCATCGGGACAATACAGGCGTGAATCAGCACTAATTTCTGTCTATAAAACAGTCACAGAAAATCCGATCCTCCATACGACTACAGAATTTCTTTACAGTTAAATATTTCTAAATGGGCTTAGACAAATATATTCAAGTTTGACCGATAAATAAAAAATTCTATGGGCTTTCAGCAATTAATGACAAAAACCATTAAGTAAGAACCTATTTAAGAGTTTCTAGTACATACAGTAGCCAAAATATTTTTTCCCTGTGTTTTCCGACAATTGCTACACGTTTTCAAGTAATGTTTAAGAAATTCTGTAGTCGAATGGAGGATCGGATTTTCTGTGACTCTGACTGTTTCATAGTCAAAAATTAGTGCTGATTCACGCCTATATTGTCCCGATGAAAATCCAATCCTCCAATCTCAGTAAACTAAAAGTTTAGTAAAAAAGAGCCTCATTTTAAGGGTGCTTTTTCATATCATGGATTGTACACAGGAATCAGCACCGATATAAGACCCCAAATTTATTTCACTGAAAAGAGCACAAAAAAGTATATATGAAACAAAAAAATTAAGTTAAATAAGTGACTTTAAAAAGTAGCCTAAAATTTTGTCTAAAAATACTTTCGGCCGGCTTACCTTATTTTCATCGCAGTTTATAAGGGTAATATGCAGCATGGTATTTTGGCTTACTTTGGATGGGGGAGGAAGTTTTTCCATGATTATGGCTGATTTCTGTTTCATGCCATTCATGCCAGCGTACAGCATACGCCGCTACGTGCAATATCTGGTGGGATTGTTGGATTTAAATCCTCACAAGGCAGCCGAGTATTTACCGTACTACAGTGTCAACTGCTAAGCCGCTTCTATAATCAAATTCAACAGGATACCCTCATCGTTGCCCACCTATTTTTGCTTCAAGTTGGAATAATCATAAGCGTGTACTCTTTGATTTCCTTTGGTGGTCAAATACCATTGGTGAAAGTATTGCTCTTTTCGGTTTGTGGGGTGGATGCGGTTTTAGCATTGTTATTTGTTACATCCATTTTAGCCCAATTGTATACTGTTTTAACGGAAGTAAATTATAAGGTGAAGGATAGGGTTATGAGACACACTTTGGTTAAAAAAGAAAGGAAGTGGATCTGTAGGTATGTGAAGTCCTTTCGGCCACTTCGCTCATATGTTGGTAAGGTAAATTTCGTAGATGAGCTGACTCCTTTAGTCATGCTGGATTTTTGTATTAAACAAACCACGAGTTTACTCATGATGGATTAAATTTCAATTGTTGCAAAAATGCATACTACCTAAGATGAGCTGAAGTATTATTTCACAGTTTTCATATAGTTTTGCGAAGATAAAGGTGTCGTTTCATTTCCAGGTTTATGACAGAGGATGAAAATAAAGTGAAGATATTATCAGAAAGTTACTGACACTGCAGAAAGTTTTCATAAAATCACGAACTTTCTCTGAATACAAGCGGTTATAACATGTTGATCCAACTGTAGGAATGGATGCATCTTTTCTATCACCAAAAACAAAGCATGTCTGCTTATCCAAAACAAATTCATTGCTTATTCATCGCTATTAAATTTTAATCATCAGTGGCATCTGGAGCGATATTTTCAGCAAACTTTTTCATTTCATGTTTCCTTCTCACAACCACATATCAGGAAAGCAAAAAATAGATCCTGCAACCTGCAACCCACAAAAAGCATTTGTGGTTTTAGTTTGAACTGTTTTTTTTTTCGTTTCGTAGTAGGAATACAGCTTTCCAGTTATAACCTTGTTAATTTCTAGTCACTGTTACTGCAAATTCATCAACTCACGTCAGTTAATTGAGTTGACTCATAATCACAATAGAAATATTTTGCTGGTTAAATTTTGCATTGCCTTTTTTCAACTTTGGATTTTATGATGATGCCGTAATTGGTTCATCAAAACAAGGACAGTTTACTTGCCTTCGACTTTGCAATAATTTCTTGCGTTTATGTATATATGTATTCAAAAATCTGTGAACTTGTCGTACTTCGGGTTTTAGTTGCTACACGTGTCTGTACAAGAATATCTGAAAATCCTTCAAACTCTGAGATTCTATCTAAAATTGGGAGGTATACGCCACCAACAACGTTAACCTAAAGGCAAAGTGTGGGCAAAGAGGAAAATAGAAGAACAGAAATGTAGGTCTATCGAAACTCCTAAACTTTCAAACTTTCGTGTAGGTATTTCAAAAAAATGGTATCTTTAAGGTTTGAGACATAAAGTCGGGTTCTAAAACCTTGGAAAGGAGTAATTTTCTTCATTCTGGGTGCCTGCAACAAAACGAATGCCTAATGTGACCGGGAGAAAGCAACAGCTGTGAATTATTCCTACATATATATTAGGAAACAGCAGATATAGACATCCTGCGGTTGCAGAAATTCAATATTACTATCTACCTCACATTACTTACATCGGATAGGTAGTCGGAAGAAAAAAAACTGATGTTCTTCAAAACTATGAAAACATTTGATCTAATTTTCATTTTATTCTTCATAGGTAGTCTCGTATTAAATCAAATAGGAGGTTTTAAAAAATAAATGGAAATGAAGTACCAATATACATCATAGATTGTCTGCGTTGAAACGTATATAGTATATAGGAATAGGAATCTAAAAAATTCAAAGGAAACTCGGAAATTAAAGTACCTCAATCCCGACTTGCTCACCATATGCCATAAATATTTTAGAGCCCTGCTACGTCTTACAGGAACCCAAAGACAAAAACGACAAAATGATCTCTATATTACTCGTCCGTGGGCACTAAGTATACGACGGGACAATCCAAGTCCGTATGAATTTTCGTCCCTCTTTAGGGATACTACAAACTGTTTTCACTGTACAATCATTTTGTAACAGTTCAAAAAAACTTCAGGTACATTAAAAGTATACGTGAAGGTATCACCAAACAATCGTATCTTGGAAGCATGAAAAACAAAAATGCGATCAAAATTGAAAATGAGTACTTTACTTCGTGGTAGGTATTTACTTACGACACAACGAATGCATGGCATGATTGGAAAAACCGACAACTGGAATTTGCACCTATGTAGGAAATGCTTCAAATTTAAAACAATTGTTAGCTGAGCTACCTTACATTACTAACATCGGATAAGTGGTCGAAAGAAAACGTACTAAAAAATTTCAAAATTTATTTAAATTTCATTTTATACTGCACGGGTAGTCTCATATTAAATCGAATAGGAGTTTCCAAAAATCAAAAAGGAGTCTTGAAAATTAAATGGAAATGAAGTACCTCAACCTTATTCTTTTGACAACTTGCCTGCGGGCCACGTGCCGTGAATACTTCAGAATTCTGCTACGTATTATAGAAGCATAAGGTAAAAAAGAGCAAAGTGATCTCGTCATTCGTAACGAGGCAGTCCATTTGACAAGCATTCACTGTGCATCCACTAAAGAGTCTGTACGACTTAAATTTATTGCGAAAAATTAATCAAAGTTTCAACGTTGTTTTAAAACAAAATGTATCTTGCGGAGAACCTCATCCTTCATTGCAGAATTTCGGTAGGTCTTCAGGTCATTCTGAGTACCACGCCATTAAAATTCTCAAATACTTCTGATTACCAAGTTTGTCTTCAAACGAGGGGCAAACTGAGATGGGAAGCTTGCAAAATCACAATATACACAGTTTACTGTGTAGTTCTCTGGGTTCAATTCCTTCAAGAAAGGAATGTTCCAATGGCAGTAACAATGGAATCCTTCCTTTATGCGAACGCAGCGACAGTCTTTTGGTTTACCAACCTGATGATGTTTCGACGTCGGAAGATGATCGTGGAGCTTTTCAACATGTCCACTAATTTTGAGCAACGCTTATTGCAAGGTGAAAATTATTTTCTTTTTAAATATACTCTAGGTGTATGTGATAATATAATATGGGAAATAAATTTAATAAAATTAAGCAAATTTTTTAGATGAACCTCACGTAGAAACCGCAAGTAAAATCGAAGTTATAATCGTGAAATTTTGTTCTTTGATCCCCACTGGGTTTCCAATTGTTATGTCTTCATCTTACACAATTTTGAAATGGCTATTTCCGTGCAACTCTGCTACCTTTGGATATCAGCTTATCCATGAATGCCAGAGGGGTTCGAAATCAGAAATGCAATGGTCAACATCATCAATGATTTTATTGGGATTAATTTCAACCATGGTATTTTGGCTTACTATCGATGGAGGCGGAAGTTTTACGGTGTATTTAGGTTTTAGCATCTTACAAGCCTACAGCATGCAGCGCTATGTAAAATACCTGGTGGGGTTGATGGGCCTAAACCCTCACAAGGCGGTTGAGTATTTGCCCTATTACAAACAGTTCCAGCTGTTCACTCGTTATCTTAATGTTATTCAGCAAGATTCTTTCATTGTTTCCATCTTGTTTCTTCTCCATATTGGCATAATTGTCAATTTCTACTCATTAATTTCACTGGGCTTCAAAATACCTTTGCTGAAACTGTTGCTGTTTCTTGTTTGCGGCGTAAATGCAGTTATTGGCTTGATGCTTGTTACATCTTTTCTAGCTCAATTGAATTCTGCCCTAATCGGGGTTAAAGATAAGGCAAAGGAATGTGTGCTAAAACAGGTTATGGTTGTAAAGCAAAGAAAGTGGATGGAAAGATATGTTCGATCGTTTTGGCCACTTAGAACATTTGTCGGTGAGGTCAATTTTGTGCATCAATTAACACCCCTGATCATGATGGATTTTTGTTTCAATACAACTGTTACCCTGCTATTGATGTAATATTTGTAATTTTGTTGATTTAAGTTCTAGTTGCGTAAAAAACTCAGCTTCATTTATTTCATCATTATATTGTCAATCTAAAGTGTTTGTATCAAAATATGTATCTCTAAAGTAATTAATTATAGTGTAGAAATCTAAACACTATATTACTACATATTTTAGGATTAAGGAATCTTACTCTGAATAACGTTTTGTAGGCAATAAAACTACATTGTTCACAATCATATTCACTATGTTTTTGTTTAAACTTTCACTTAATGAGTAGCATGGTTTCAATAAATAAACAATTAGCAGTGTTCAGTATTTAAGAACCAAGATATTTTATATTGATACAGAAGACACTCGTCACACCAAAATGTTTAATAGAAAAGCGGACACTATGGACTCAAGGTGTATTTGAAAAGTACAATTAAGGTATGTAAAGTAATATGAAAGCAGTTGACATTATCAGTCAACATGATCATCAACTTCATAACGGTGTATTCATTCAAAACCAATCCAGCTTCGAAATATAAGGGCAATCCATTTTGAAATTTCCATTTCAACTTGTAGCAATACTTGAGTGACATCATATTACAAGCCAATGAAAAGTTTGCGTCTTAGGTAACGTTTAACCAATGCAGATTTTCATGTGAAGTTGCGCAAAAGGTTTTATAAGCGTCATCCTATGTCTTTTTTCACGTTTATTCTACTGCCACTAATTTCAATAAGTAAATTTTGTTGTTGAGGCTGCTGCAATGAAACCAGATGCCGTTTATTATTTAAGCCATCTCAAATAATTTCCCGATTAATGCAAAAATTATGGATTATCATTACACTTTCATTCATTCTGTTGCGTACAACCTACCCGGCGATACGACTTAGAGTTCGAATATTAAAAACGTTAAATAATATGTAAGGACTGGACTG
>JAQGAP010001034.1:0-23595 GCA_034697805.1 Orchesella bifasciata | reverse complement strand
AACAGATGAATAACCCAATGCGGTCTTTAATATTAGCATAAATTTTATTTGCAAAGAATTACTCTGACAATTGACTTTCATATAGCTGCTGGAGCTGCTCTAATGTAAAAATCCCGATTTAAAGCACACACATCTCCTTCACACATATTTGTATACTTATAAAAAAGGATATAAATACAAAATGAGTGGATGTGATTTTACGAAATCAAACCTCACTTCACACGTTCACACTCTGCAGCGAGAACTTCGCACTCCCAATAAAAATGTTGATGACAGCAGAACCAGATTGAGGTCCAGATTTAGATACATACAATGTATACGTACACTGTTTTAATGAGTTTCTATGCAAGAATGACTACAAGATATCTCACATTTTGCCGTATACCCATTATTGTTTCAAAAGAGTCTGATTCATACATTCTAAAAACGTGTTAGATATAGGAAATATATTTATGTTATGGAGCTTGAATTAAATCATTGTAGTAACACGATAGATATCGAACCTTGTTTTTATTCATTTCGGCAGAATGAACATACATCGCATAGTTTAATTTAATAATTCAATCTCGCTTCCATTTTTTCCATTAGCAAAACCATAATAAAATCCAGAGAAGAACACATCAAACGCTCGGCTGCAGTGCGATACAAACTTTGTCTTTTTTGTAGCTATGCAAGAATGAATGAGTGTATATTTTTTTGCATCATCATCAACACCCGTATATATGAAATCAGCATGAAAACGAGAGTATTTTTGGCGTAAATATTTGTTTGTAATTAACAAATAGTCAAAAATGGTATTTTTTAATAATAAATACGTTCTCGTCACTTCATTTCTGTGGTTAAATCGAAATAAACATTCTCATCCAGCTAACAAAAAAGTCCATGTGCTATAAATTAACTTATCTGCAAACTTTTTGGTGTTACGAAAAACAAGTATGCTTTGATAATTGTCAACTCATTTTCATATTTACGACTTCCATCTTTTACTTCTGCCATGCATCTGTTTGTGGAGCTCGTCTTCGTTTCGCAGTTTTGCATGAGACTGTATCACACTTATCAAGGATATCTATCCAAACCCAATTCAGGTAAAATTTTCACTGCGGCTGATCGTTTTATATGAAAAAGTTTTAAAAAGAAGAACAGATAAAAACGTCCTGTTAGTGAATAATGACCCTCTTGGTTGTGTAGTTCATACTATATGCGTGTCTGGATTGTTGTGAGAATTTATTCACAAATACTCAATGTGTTGGTGGGTAGCTATCATCATTATCATCCTACGAAACAACTGAAAATCCACCACAAAGTTTATCATAAAGGGATAACAATGTGGTCATGAAGGATTCAATTTACGTTGCTGCTCATATCTTGACGTTAAAAGCTTTTAAAGATTCTTACTTCAGTTTCATAGTTTCCTGGGTTCACCGACAAAAGCAAGGAAAACACATTTGGTAGCATTATTCATGGAGGTCCGAATATGCAACTCTGTTCTTGTTTATAAACGACCCGATTGTGATTTATTATAAAGATTTTGCTTTCCTGAAATGTTGAATTGTTTAAAGGCCATATTTCAAGATGTTGCACTAATTGGAAGAAACTATTTCAATCATGCAAAAGACATCTTGATCAATTGAAGGCTGCTTTGGACGGATTTCAGACAGTTTTAAATGAGTTTCTTTCAATTTGTTTGGAGAAAATGTACAAAATAATACCCTGTTTATTAAACGACTAATATTATTATTTATTTACTGACAGTTTGACTGAAACGTGAAAATACATTTGGAATCATTAAAGTTTTTCACAGCAATTTTATGTTATTTTTGGATATCAAGGGGTTTCCAACATCTAGTAAAGCAAGATAAGGTTGAATTTTGATTTTGTGGGCATATAATGATACCAAAATAATATAACCTCAATACATAGAACTAGGTAAATTCTTTTCATTAGAGATGACAGCTGGCATGTTCCAAACCTTTGTCAATATGTAACAAGTTAATGATAAGCACATAAGCTTCTGATACCGTTTAATAAACAGAATTACAACATAAGTAAAGTATTACGTTGTACATTTTGGATAGAAAATGTCCACATTGTCCACGAGTTTCTAATTACCAACGAAAAGATAATAGCTCAACTGCTCAACATGATTGATATTAAATACGATATAATTAGATTTTGTCATTATCATTTATCATATGTATGTATGATTGATAGTAATTGCATTGAAGACTGATCACATAAATGGTTTTCTGACTTACGTATTGTATTTATAATTCTATATTTGGGCAGACTTTTATAATTTCGACTACTATAAAGCGGAGTGATAGAGATTTAAGTTTAAGCATTGGTTTCTAATCACGATAGGCGAATGAAATATCTTGCCAGGAAAATATTAATGTTTTACCTTAAACACACTTTGATATCTGTGAGCTTTTACATAAATTCTATCACTCATATACATTGAATATAACAATTTTCTTTATAATAAAAACTTTATTTTATTGACGTGAAAAATCCTTAGTTTGTGGCAATTTTTTAAAAACTTTCAATTAGACTATTTCCGTTACTATACACACGTTTGAATTGTTTGAGAGGATATGAAAAATTTTGTGATATTTATTGTATTTTGAACGTAATGTCTCTCTACCTTCAAGTTGAGCCTTAGTTTATGAAAAGCTCATACATTTGTATCTTCAGTTTCAAGTTATTAGTTTCACTTTGAGTCCGGTTTGGTTTGTAAGAAATAGCTGACACTTCTTGCTCTGCAACGAATATTTCCTTACAATGCTGATCCAGGAAAATTTGTTAGGCTACATTAAATCTCATTTGGAGCACCATAGTTTTTATGGTACCCTCCCATTTTATGTTTCTAATGATCAAACTCTAATGGTTAAAAGTAATAAGGTGCTAGCAGCGGAGTTTGCTAAGATAGTTCTAATTGGAATCTACGTCCTTTGCCTATGGATGCAACTTTTACACGAGCGGATATGGGGTGATGTGTTACTATACGTCTTCTTGGAAAATCTGTTGCTTGCTTTTGGGTTTCTCATATGTGTTTTGGGGAAATTAGCGATGTTGACACGTCGGAACGATGTTGTGAACGTGTTTAATCTTCTCGTGAATTTTGAAACACGAAATTTGCAAGGTATGTATGGCATGACACAATACTAAATGAAGTAACTCTTTCTTAAAAATTTCCCAATTTCGTGTACATTCGTGTGGTTTTTGCAGGTGCTGAAGCGTCACTTGGGATTGGAATACGCTTGTTTAAGATGTTTTTCGGCTATATTATTGCAGCAATACCAATCACCGGTATATCATTGTCAGTTTTGAGCTGGTATTTGCCCTGTAATTCGGCAACACTTGGATACTTCATCATTCCTGGATGCCGTAATCCAGCGGAGGATGCAGAATGGTCCCTTGCGTCAAAAATAATGTTGATGCTGAGCTGTGCTGTATCCTTTTGGCTGAGAATTGACGTAATTGGGAGCTATGCAGTTTTAACTTTGTCCTTTATTATTCTACAGGTCTACTGCATGCGTCGCTACCTACAAGAAACTAATAAGGTCTTGAGAAAACGGGTTGTGCATATAAACGACTACTTCAACCAAGAAAGACAAATCCAAATTTTAAGCCGCTACTACAATGTAGTTCAACAGGGTGGACCTATAATTTCCATGATTTTGGTTACTATGGTGGCAGCAATTTTATGCATGTATTGCTTGATCTCCGTTGGGTATCAACTTTCTGCTCCTGAAATTATATTTTTCTTGATAATTGGACTTGCATCCAGCACTGATCTTTTGCTAGCTACAACTTTCATGGGACAGCTCAATTCTCTTTCAGAACAAGGAATTAAAGAGGTTAGGGACCGCATTTTGCCGAATATTTTGGTTGCCAAGCATAGGAAACGTGTTAGGCAACAAATGCTGACCTGCAGACCACAAAGAGTGTATTTAGGCTATGTCAATTTTGTAGATGAGCTCACGGCGTTGGTCATGGTGGACTTTAGTATCAAACAGCTTGTAAATTTACTTATACTTAAGTAATAGCATGAGTAAACTATTAATTAAAGATCGATACTTTTTCAGAAAACTGAAACTTTTTTTTCGTGCATGATCGCACGTTTCTAGCAGCAGATAAACTGTAAATTATGTCAAAACAGTAGTCCTTAACAAATAGCTTCTTAAAATTTTTAATTTCAAATGGTAAATGTACAAAAGATATCGTATAAGTTAACTTACATTTACATGTCAGTTGTTAAATTTGACTAAAATGTGAATGCAAGCCTTGTAGTTCTAAATAATACTACAAATTTTTAAAGGATTTTACCAAATTCCTTTTTTATATTAAACCATATTAGAATTAATTATCTGCATCATCAACGAATTGTTTATTAAAGCCTTGTATAAAATTCAGAAATATGTAAATATATCATCATATTCATTGGGGGACATACAAATCTGTAAAACCGATGAAAGCTTTTTAAAAAATAACACAATTTTGCACTCTTGGTTGAAGAAAAAGTGGACGTTAGAGCCATCCAGGAATGCAGTACTTTTTAAAAATTCATTTCCGTATTATTTTAGATTATTATCATTTACTATTAAACGCGGTTTTATAAACACTTCACCCACCCAGTCCTTTTAACAACCCATGCATTGACGCGCACAAGATTTACGATGACGCCATAAATTGAAAATAAAATCATTTTCATATTGCATAACTATTCAGTATAGTAAAGTTTGAAGCACAAGTTTTGTAAAATGCTAAAATATGTGTGAAAAATTATTAAGTTGGAGTAGCAGCACCATCCCAACATTGTCACATACTCTCAAAGTGCATGAAGGAATCGAGGAAAAAACTCAATATAATCATTAAATTATGTTAACCAATAACAAAAAGCGACGGGAAATCGAACCTAATGATCCTGAAAGGAAACCACGGAGTATTGATAAGCTGAAACGTAAACATTAATGTAGGCATTTACTTGGAAAATATTGCAGTGTCCAAACTATTAACCACACTTTACAAAAATGTCGTTTCTCGCTTCTACCAAACAAATTAAAAACTTAATTTATTTTGACTATGTGGTTTCCGTTTTGCAAAAAAATCAAAGACATATAAATCAGCATGCTCAACTTTAAAGCTGCTATTTCCACTAGTGAAGTCGTCTTCAACAACTATGGCTCCGGATAACATATTTGCAGTTGCAATGGTTTTACTCCATACAATGGAATTTTTCTCTCTACCAATGACCGATTCGAATAAGAATGTTTCTTTCGCGAGTAAAGTTGTTTCAAACAGCAAAATTGTCTTCGACCTGACCAACCCCGTGACCCGGGCATTATGGCAAGGAAAAAACTCCAGCAAACAAACATCGTTGATAAGTGCCGCACTTCGAGCATCTCCATTTGTACACATATCTTCTTGTAAGCCACTCATTTGCAACATTTTTTGTGAAATCACGGGATTTTTCAGTGCTTTCGATTAGATAGCGATTTGAAAGTTAAACATGTTGGTGACTTCAGATAATCATAGAATGCAAAAATTGATTTTGTTAATACCAACAGTAAATTTATTCATTTCAGATCTGCTTCTAGATGAGTTAGAAAACTTTGAAAATATGTCGAATTTGATAACTCGTGTTCAAACTGAGACATCCAGTGTAAATTCTTCTCCATCGATATATCTATCTCTAAGGTAACTTCGGCTCATATAACATATGATTAGTATCTTATCTCTAACCGGTGTCTGCGTTGCAATGAGATATTTTACTTTTAGGTACACACATAACAATGAGTTTATGGAGTTCAGAGTGGACGACTTTCTTTTCTGGAAGTACGGAGCAAACGCAACAGCAAATGCATCTGCAGTCTCAACTCTTAAGCCTATCGTAGGAATTATTCTTGACACATATGTACGAACGCCTTGTGAAAAACCTGACTGGGGGGCTTTCATTGCTTTTCCACCTTGGAAATTCATGAATATGGTTTTAAATGGGAGAGCGGTTCTCGATAAGCTATTTCCCAATGCTTCATCTCATATCAAGGTCGGATTCGGATACCACCACCACAAAATTGGTTGCATAACCTTGAATGTAATTGGAACCGCAGACTTTTTTGTAATGACAATGGAGTTTTACTCCTCGTTACAATTCCCAGAGTCTTACACTTTGTTCAGAGACTATGTGAATAGTGTTTCCGCAAGAAATGACAAATTTATTAGAGAATACAACAACCATGCGGATATAATGATTCGATTCAGGCTTTTGGATCATAGTTGGCTACTGCGAGAAAAATGGGACGAGGATGAATTTTGGGTTACGGAGGAGTACTACCCATCTTTGGTTGATAGCAAATACTACATACTTCTTACAGAGTTTGCGAGTAGATGGTCCGAAGAAAATAAGGATCATCAAGTTATTGTTGAATCTTATAACTACGATCTGCGTATCATAAAGCCTGGACAAGATATTCGAATGGAAGGTAGCCACCGTTTGGAGTCACTGCTTATAGCAAATAATAGTCACGGGGTTATCTCGATACCTTACAAGACTTTTCCTTGGACCATTAATAAGTGTGAATTGAAGTTTTCTCTGGCCCTTATTGCCAATGTGACGACCACCATTTTTGTGAATCTAGCAATTGGTAAGACCTTTCTATGATAAGTAAATAAATAATTACTGCAAACGTAATAAAATTATTAAAACGGAGCATTGTAACAATTTATACTGAAACAGGAAGTAACCAGCAGAAGCCACTAGTTTTCAAAATATTTTCCGCTGACCACGAATCAAATCTACCAAATCAAAACTTCAGTTGCGATTCTTATCATTTTCAATCGGATTTGGGGGGCCGGAAATTTCAACTTAATATTATTTTGGAAACCTCCAGTCTGAACTCCATCCGTTTATTGACTGAAGCTGTTTCCACCATCATTACAAAAAATGTCGACGATGATTCTGTGGAAACGTCTATTAAAACCTTAATTTTGGATTCGTATTTTATGCAAAATTACAATGACACTGAAGAGGAACTACAAGCTTTTGTTAGAGACTTGGAAAGACAACATGAAATCTTGATTGGCTGCGCACTTTCATTAAAAAAGGGGCACGAAAACAGCCTATTAGTCAATCAGACTATGGAAACCTGCCATCCTATTCTTAGCGTGGCAAGAATAATCCTTTGGAGGTTGAAAATAAATGTTGTTGATTGGGAGAACAACAACTTTTCCTTTGTCTACTATCTAAACATCATTCAACAAAAGTTGTTTAGAATTTTGCAGGCCCGAAATAAAGTTTTGGCTCTACGGCGACCAAACTTCCCCCAAATCATTCTGCATTTACAAGGACAGAAGCGTTTGCACAAAGCACCGGGACCGTTTTGTGATGAAATAGTGATAAAAGCAAATATCTTTTACGAAGCCATTCTTTCCTGGGCGAAGATTAATGATTTTCCAGTCATTTTAAAGGAAATTTCGACGAGTATAAGGTGAGTATTCATAATGGGTATGATATTGACATCACACACGTAACAAAAAACTAAAATAAGCGGACCAGAAAAATCTTTTGTAGCACTGTAGCGATGCTACAGGAAGAAATTTGGGGTCAACATGGGTTAAAAGGGAAGATTTGGTCCCCTTGCCATTTAAATAATGTTAAATGCGGTACAGGAAGATTTCTAATCCGAAGAAGATTCCGCAGCCATGCAAGTAATTTATAAGTCATTGATATTAATTGTAGTTTATTTTTTCAAAAGAAAATTTTTACAATCAAACGTCTGGTTATGCCCATTCTAAAATGAAAGAAATGGAGTTTATGAAAATCCTAAGTACTAAATACATACATAAAACTGCAATTTTTTTATTTCAAAACATGCTTACAACTGTTAACCGACTTGGGCTATATTCCCATTGAAAACTGTCAAAACGCAGTGGTTGCTGCATTTGCATATATGCTGCATGATTTCATTAATTAAATAAATCCATGAATATATATTTCAGTTATTTGAACAACGAATACTCGTGGTGGGAACCCTTAAGATTTTACGGACGAAGTTTCGACAACGCTCATCCTATTTTTGTAAAAAGGAACTACCCAGAAACACATGAAGGTACATCTCCGTGCATCTACCCAGTAAAAGATGTGGTGAAGCCAGGAATAGCATTTTATGAAAATTCTGCCACTACGTTAAACGTTACCATTCTTAGGGACTTACTCTCCCCAGAAGAATTGCAAACCATGCTACTCTTTACCTTCAAAAAATTTAAAACAGTTGAAATAATTTCGCGAACAAAGCAGGATGTAATGATTATCATCAGTGCACTGTCCGAACAATTTCTAGATGGCCCATTGGCTGAAAATAAAATTGACTCAAGAGAACTTTTGTTGGATTACCCTTTATCATCTGATATTGACGAGAACAGTTTTGTCAACATGTTCAACAATTTTAGGGAAATCCAGAACTCGGAAAGCAGAATAAAGCTTCGAGGCATTCATATTTCCAACTGGGAAGAATACCCTAATACAACGGAAAAAATAATCGTAACGACAGAAAAACAATTGAAAATTGCGAACGTTGAGATTGGCTTGGTTGCCAGAGATTGTTTCGAAATAGTTAACATGCTTTTAAACCCACAATTTTCCCAAAATGTGCACATTGACTTACTTTTGAAAAAAGTTTCATATTTGATATGTGAAGATAAGAAAGCACAAAATGAGAAGTTATATCCTTACCAGATGGATGATTATTTGGATAGTCACTTGTATATTACAAAACTCTTTGAGAAGATGTTTCCAAACCTTTTGACACGATTTAGACTGACCTCTGTCAGCGAACAGAAAGAAGAAGTCAACCTCAATCACAGAGATGAAACATTTCTTAAATTTATTGCGGATATCAACCAATTTGCTAAAGCACATAAAATTCAGTACTTTTTATTCCAAGCATTCGAATCCAAATTTTTGGAGAGTGAGAACGGTTGGTGGAGGATTGAAAATTTGACTGATCTGAGCAACGTACTGTATATTTTGAAAAAGAAAGTCGTAAGTAGGAAAATAAGTTTATTAACACAACAGACCCAAGTCACTACCCCATGTGTATTTCAAAAGTTTTTTTTAGGGGTTTTCTGATGTTTATTCTTGTTTTATTTAAATGTAGTATATTTTAATCGCCCAACTTGGAGACCTTCCATTTTTAAGGAATCTGCCAACCCTGTCCCATCTGCTTGGGCTTTAGCCCTTATTATAAGTCTATCAACTATCCTCGTGGTGATTGCAGTGTCTGTTCCAACTTTTGTCTTCAGAATACGTAGAAAATATCATTTGTCAAAAATTGAAGTCAACAATTTTCTACATGGAACTGAATACGGAAGATCTAATGCAGTTGGAGTAAACAAAATGATAGAATCTGCCCTCATATACAACGAAGAGTTTGAAATTCCAAAACATGACGTTAAAATAGGTGTGTTGTAAAATATAACATTACTCTAATTACACTTCTTTTACAAAAGTGTGTCTAATGCCTTTATAACTTTTACATTTTAGATACCAAGAGCATTCTTGGGATTGGAAATTTTGGTACGATCTACAAGTCGTTTTTGCAGGATGGCACTTGCTGTGCGGTGAAAATTCCACATCCTGGATGTTCGAAAGAATCCTTTATGAGCATGTTGCGGGAAATAAAGGTTATGTGTTACATGGGAACACATGTGAATGTGGTTTCCTTCCTCGGATGCTATACTAAGGAAATTAGAAGTGGCATTGTGTACATTGTGATGGAATTATGCGTGGGTGGCTCGCTGCAGTCCTTCTTGCGAAGGAATAGCAAAACCCCATCTGGTAGTGAAAATGCGTCTTTTGGTGAAAATCAACTTAATATTCATACGTTGATTAAATTTGCCCATGATATTAGCCAAGGAATGGAGTTCGTTTCCAACAAAAGGGTAAGTTTATTTGAAAGTTTTGAAAATATTTTTGAAGATTTTTATAGTATACTTATGTGTGTTTATGTTTGTGAATTCAGATTGTACATGGGGACCTGTCAACCAGAAACATTCTATTGGATGCATGTAATAATTGCAAAATTGGAGATTTTGGTTTATCTCGGAAACTCTATCAATATAACGAATACATTAAAAAGAAACAAGAACCATTACCGTGGCGTTGGATGGCTTGTGAGTCGTTGAAAAATATGGAGTTCACAACGAAATCAGACGTTTGGAGTTATGGAGTTACACTGTGGGAAATTTTTAGTTTTGGTTAGTGAAAATGCTTACTTTAGTACAATTTTACGAAACTTATTAATATATTCAGCATTTATAACCTTAGGAGATACACCTTACCCTGGGCTTACCTGGACGGTAGACTTTGTTCAGGAACTGGAAGCTGGACTACGTTTGGCAAGGCCTACATTTTGCACCAATGAGATGTAAGTTACAACAACAGTTTATTATAACTTGAAAATTCATGTACCAAAGCTAAATGTTCTGCTCACACATTTTTGCCCCTTTTAGATTTGACAAAATACATTCTTGTTGGGATCTGAATTCTGAAAAACGACCAACTTTCGAAGAGTTAAATGCATTTTTTAAAGATATCATTCCTTACTCTACAATTGCGTAATTTTAAACATTTTTGTTAATAGTATTATTAATGCATAAGCGCCAAATACTTAATTCCTTGATTGGAAATTAAGTTCAAACTGAGGATAGAATAAGATTTTCAATAATATTATTAATTCTTTCACCGTTTCACTGTATCCTAACAATCTAGAAGCAGATTGTACAAGTTTACTCGAATTATGTTTGTAAGATTAAACTGGCCCCGATATGTCATCGTATATTACTCACAAAAAAAGGACGTTAATCGCTTTATTAGATATCAATTACTTTTTTCTTATTGAAAACTATTATTATAACACGATTACTCTCCTGAATATTGAGTTTCTTGCTTTTAATAGATGGTATATTGAGTTAAGTTTTAGATATAAATTGAGATTTTAATATAAGTGTTGAGATTTTCCTTATATTTATTGCATGGTTTTCAGCAAAATGAAGCGTATGTATATAATTAATAAAACAATAATTCCTTGTTGTCAAGTCATTAACTATTTTGGGGATATTAACCATTTGCACTTAGCTTACATGACATACATGTACAATTACATAATATACATGTAATTTATATGAATGATGCAACCAGAAGCAAGCCAGCATACATAAGTTTTTGGAAAAGTTAAAAGGAAAGTACTCTGGTTAGTCTATGCAGTAGCATCCATGAAAAATGTGAATATTGCTTCGAAATATGGGCTAACAAATAAAAGTGTGATTTATTTTAAGATGCTCCGTTTGTAATTCCAGAGTTCTTCTTATTCTGCGACTTGTTTCTGCGACGTGTTTTAACATGAAATTTTAATAGTTCGCAATTTATTTAAAAGACTATACTTTGTATTGCATGCTAATGGTTTCATGCCATATGAAATAGTAAACATTGTATTTTTAAAAAGACCTAATTTTCTCACTTCTGTAGTTAACTCCCAAGAACTTCAACTAAATACACGTATATCCATCGTTAAAATATATACTTAACTAATTTTAAATATTAAAAATGTAGTAGTAGTGACTAATACCATCTGAATATTTTGTGGTATGGTGTGTGCCAGTGCCAAGTATGGCCAAGTACACCAGCTCACATGCTCACAATTCGCAAACTCCTCTTCTGTAATCTTGTCAAGCATCTGTTGAGTTTGCATGCTTTTTTCAAAACTGGTTTTTACATGAAAGCATGTATACTCATTTTTGGGTTGAATATCCAACATCCAAACATAGCTCAGCTACAAGTTTCATCGCAGCTGATGGCAAAAGTCTGGCTGGCTGAACACCAGTCTCTACCAAGTCTTGGAACATAACAATCAGATTGCTCATCATTTAGTTCTATTATTATTCAACAAATTTTATTCAATTCAAATGGCACATTTCTGTTTCGACTTTCTTAACAAAAAGCATTGTTTAGAATGCAGTGAGATTCCATTTGCGAAATTTCAATAATGTGTTGCTGGCTACCATTATCATCATCGCCATCATATTATTATTATTCCACATAACGGATCCTACGGAATAATGTCAAATTATCAGGCATTTTTATGCAACATATTGAGTTTTGAAAGTTAATTTTTGTTAAGAAGTGTTTACAAGTTTGCTTCCTAAATCTACTTTCACCGGTTTTCAATGGATATGAACATTGACAATGATCAACAAAACAATTACATTTCACAGCAGCTGCCTGAAGCCGATTGTTGAAAGAAATCAAAGATATTTTAAATGTTAAAATTAACGCCCGATACTCGCGTTAAGGTACGAGTTTCATAATGGCAGCTGTTATTATAAAAATACGCAACAAGTTACTTCTATTCGAGTTTTATTTTATTCACAAAAAATGGAATTATTCTCTAATCCCTACATCAAAATCCTTCCCAAGTATGAGATATAATATAGGGATACTTCCTGTTCCCATTCACTTTATTTTTCAGCGGCAGATTCTATTCAAAGACTGATTTTCCTATCCGATTACCGTGGGCTACAATGGACTGTTTACAGCTACCGAAAGAGTTACAAGAACTGGTGACAGGTGAAAAACGTGAATTGGATGTGAAAGTTATAATGCCAGATACCTATGTGCAGGTGATTTGCTGATGTCAGAAAATTCTTTACCATATTTATTGAACATATTTTGTTTTCTGATTCTGAAGTGTAAATTTTACAATTCATTTATTACAGGAGTATCCTAATGGGCTTCCACTCAACTGGAAACGGAAGGCGTTCATACTAAACATAACCGAAGGAGAAAACTTTACAAAACGCAAAGGAGCCGAAAATGATGCCATTTACATGAACAAGCTTTTTACGGGTCTTGACTTTGAAATAACTGAAGTGCCAAATTCTGAAAAGGATAAGCATAACATTAAAAAAAGATTGATAAAATTCGAGAAGGATTGCAAAAGGGACCAAGTCGACTGTATTGTAGTATTTATGGGGAGCCACGGAGCCAAAGACGTGATTCAGACTTCAGATGGGAATTTTTTGGAGGTGTATAACGACATAATTTATCCCTGCCAATTCGAGGTTCGAGAGGAAAAAAATGGAAAATCTGTAGAGAAACGGGTTGTGAGGATTTTTATAAATTCTTCATGCCAAGTCGATCTACCAGAGGACCTGAAACTTGGAAAGCCACGGAAGGTGGTCATGAAGGATTCTATTTATGCCGTAGCTCAAATTCCCAAGTTTGAAGCCGAAAGAGATGAATATTGTGGCTCGTATTATGCGGTGGTGCTCACTTACGTGTTTATGACAAAGGCCTGTAATACACCAGTGTTGGAGTTATTCTATGAGGTAAGAATCATATTTATATTTGGTAGTCATGTTTGGTTCTAAATTCTACTCAACTTTATGCAAAGTTTACATCTTATATTATTCATTTTTGCACTTTTCAAGGTTCAAAAACTTCTTCCAGAATTTGCTAAATGTGGGGACGCTATCCAACATCCTCCAGTAATCATGGGTTTAAATGAACCATTTTACTTTTTCAAGAATCCTCATGACATCCAATTCGACGTTTTGCCTCCTGTCCACCTTTTCACAGGGAGAAAAGCAGAGCTTAGAGATCTTCATTTCAAATTTCAACAACAAAATTCAATAAATTTGGACGCAAAAAAAGTAGCCATTGTTGGATTGGGAGGAATTGGAAAGTCGGAACTGGCACGAGCTTACTGTCAACATTTCGTGGGTGCTGTTATATGGCTGAATGCGGAAACCGAAAAAACTTTAACAGACGGCTTTCACGAAGTTGCAAAAAAGCACTTGAAGATATCATCGGAGAACGTAGATGAAAAGGAAGAATCTATTACCTTAATTGTAAAAGCTGTGTTCAAGTATTTCATTGGGAAAGCGTGCCTTTTCGTTTTTGATAACGTGGAGGATGTCAAAATCTTCCAAAAATTCTCACAATTCCCCAATCCTAACCCAGCTCCACCATTTATCCTTATAACCTCCCAAGTCAACCGTTGGACTTTTAAAAGCGAAGAGCTATTGGAATTATTAGAAATGACGGAAGCTGATGCAGTTGAGCTAGTCAAAAGGGGTCTTTCATCCACAGAAGATATTCCGAATAAGATTGTGATAAAACTTATCAGAACGCTTCAATGCCTACCCCTTGCACTTGAACAAGCGATATCGTACATAAATAGAGAGAGTAGACTGCAACTGCAACCTAATGCAATCGAGCATTATTTGGAGCTACACAAATCTTCCTCAAAAATCCCTTTTGTGTCTGGAACTGCGCTGGGGTTTCACCGTCACACTAAAACTATTTATACCACATTTTGGTTGACAATGGGTCGGATTTCTGAAACTCAGGATATTGGAAAATATGCAGTATTTCTGCTCCACATTCTGGCTTACTTCCAACCTGATAAAATACCCACAAAAATGTTTCTCACGGATGACCACAAAGAAGCTCTTCATCTGCTTTTGGATTTCTCTGTGGTCAACAACATCCAGTCCCAGAAACGCTCAATCAGAATTCATAGGCTTTTGCAGGCTTTTGTGAGACTGGAAATAAGAGAAACCCAATTGGAAGAGAAAGCTTTGTGGAATGCCCTAATCCTCTTGTCCCAAAAAGCCAACGAAGACACAGCGGTACATTTGTTTTCGGTTCTCAAATATTGTAATAATATGAAAGCTTTGTAAGGAATTTACAAAATATTAACAACATGACCAAAAACTTATATGAATATTCAATAACTAAATTTAATTGGCTTCTAGGAACTTTGTCATGGACCACGCACTGTCGGTCCATTTTCAAGATTCTAACATTATGACGTCCTTGCTGAATAGTCCAAATGGTAGAAAATGCATAACGATTGAGAAAAATGGAAATAATGAAAAAGATTGGAAAGTCGTGATGGATTTACGGTAATATTTATATTATTTTCATAAATATTCATATATTACTTTTTTAAACAGTTACGAAATCCCTAAGTATTCCCATTCAATTTATATATTTCAGCATCTTAATTGGAATCGGAAGTAATCCACAACAAGTGCCAGAAACCTATATTCTCTCGTACGTACTCCAAACTAATGAAGAAGCACGGGCAAAAATAATAGTCCATCCCGTTGTGCAGGTGTTTGTTGACTTGAAGTGGAACAAGATGAAATACCCTATTTACTTCACCATGACTCTAACCGTATGAATCAAGTCAAATATTTGCTTTTGGGAAACTTTCTACATTGCGTTGACGGGAATTAAGGAGAAATTTCACTTTTTAATTCTTTATATTGCAGACTACCTGGCTCATCCTTTCAGCCATCACGTTTACGAATTCGTTCAAAACCAAGCATGGCTTCATGAGCGACGACGGGTACGAGAGTTATACCCTTGAAAACAGCTCTTGTTTCTGGTGGCTTTTTGTTTTCACTCCTATTTGGGTCATAAAAGAAACTATTGAAATGCTGTTTGCAACAAAAGCTCCAAGTTATTGGAGACTGCTTGAAAAAGCATGTGATTGGATTTTAACAATACAAATCTACCGCTTGGTGAATCCCGTCTTCCAAATCCCTGTTGAGTTAGACTACAACGTTTCACTGGTAATTATATTTATACGATATTTGGCGAAGAAGTTACGTTAATATATTATCAATAATAATTATTATGTGTGTTCATATTCCAGGTCACCCTTGTACTATCATACATTATGGTAGTTGGGCAGATTTTTAAACACGGGGATGTGATGCGTATGCTCGCGGAACTGTGCAAAAAACTCATACCAACCGTGTCAATGGTCGGTGCTGGATTTGCATTCGTATCTGTGACGTTCGTATGGAGTATTGAAGAGTACATCACAAAGGTACCTTGATAATAAATTTGAATTGCTTCGTAATAAATTAACTTACTCACACTGTCTTAATTTTATAGTCGCCGTCAGAGCTTTGTTATAAGATTGAGGAACGCATGCGCATAGAAAACCCCGAAATTGACGTGAACTTTCATGATGTTTGTGTTGGACGATGGTTCACGGGAGTTGCTTTTGGTATCGTTACATTTTTAAATGTACTTTTGTATTTTGTCTTGTCTTCGGTTTTACCCAGTTTTAAGGTAATTATTCATTTGCTTGTGATATGTGAATTCCTTCATGGTTTATTTCTTGCACGAAGCTATGCTTAATTCGGATTTTAAATTATAGACCTTTGTTAGAAAAGCCAGAAAAATGCGTCTGATTATCCAGCTGGAACAAATGTTTATGATGGAGACGCTAATGAAAAAGTCGTCCGCCCTGCTGCCCTACGCCCCACTCATTGAGGAGTCCTATATGGTAACCAAAAATCGAACGATTATGTCTTTTTGGCCGTTATGTTTACTAAAACCGAAAAGGAATAGGATGAAAATATCACCTAGTAATTTGGAGGACACTCAAAGTATCAACAAAGAGGATCCTTACGTGGTGACAAAGCGAATGTCAGAATTTAGCAGGAGGTGCCAAATACTGTTGAAAAATTGGGACGCTTTAAATCAGAATGAGCCTAACTAGATCAAACGTCAGTCCTACATAATATGTTTCCATGAGTGATATGTGATCAAGTCATTTTTACTATTAGTTTTAATGAGTTGTACCTTGACGTAATAAAAACCGAATAAATCATGCTCCTGGTTTCCTTACTGGCGTCCAGCATTTTTTTGCTTTCTACAAACAATCGTGCTTGTTATCAAAGTGTTGAATTCCTTTCTTTTACTTTTCAGACTAGGCAAATCAAGTTCAATGAAATTTCATGTGCATGATTCTCTTGGTTTGTTGCAGCGTTATTCAGATTCTGAAAGCATGAGCTCAGATCTTCTCACCTTCCTCTCTCGTTTCCACCCTTTTCAACGGGGCAGTGCGGTTGCAATGGGATCATAAAATTTGCATGCAAAATGTGGTTTGGCGAGTATAGCAAACATCAATATCAACATAGCCATCTGTTCAGGAAGAGTGTTCTTTTTTAGTTTTTCAGTTTATAGAAATGTTGAACGTTGTAATAATTTTGTACAATTGGTAATCGGTTATGGTTATAGCTGATGAAGTTCTTCTGATAAGGGTTCCTTTAATGGATTTAGTTGTTCCGTGAGTTCATAGGTTGTATTGAATATATTTTGCACAAAAACGAAAAATATATAACAGAAATCCAACATTGGTTTTGAGTGGAACTAATATCTTTTGTAGTACATCGTCATCATCATCATCATCTACATTTTGATTGAAAAAACAAAAAGAAACTTGCTAATTATATCAATGTTTGTTCCGTAAATCTAGTTTGACTGTATTTCAATGGCAGAAGACACTGAACACAATGAAGACTATTACATTTCTCAGCTGCCGGAGGAGCTACAAGATGTTCTCAAAGGAAACAAAGACATTTTAAATGTGCAAGTGATAACACCAGATACTTACGTCAAGGTACGTGATTCCCTTCAATTACAAATACACAATGATTGTGAGATAATTTAATTCATTTTATGTATTTAGCCCTATCCAATTGGGCTTCCTCCTCACTGGAAACGCAAAGCATTCATCCTAAACATAACGGATGGAATAAAATTTACAAAACGGGAAGGAGCTGAAATAGATACCGTTCATTTGACTGCACTTTTTACCGAGCTTGATTTTCAAATAACTAAAGTACCAGACTCGGAAACAGATAAGAAGAACATCGAGAAAAATTTGAAAGAGTTTGTGCAAAAGTGCAAAGATGATGAGGTGGACTGTTTCGTTATATTTATTGGAAGCCACGGGGCCGACGGAATCATTAAGACTTCTGATGGGGAATTTTTGGATGTTTATCACGACATCATTTATCCTTGCCAGTTCACAGTTCATGAGAAGGAAAACAAATCTGTGAAGCAGGTGGTGAGAATATTTATCAACCAGTCATGTCAAGAGGATCCTCCACAAGGGATATCAAAAAAGGCTCCAGATGTGGTCATGAAGGATTCAATTTATGTAGCTGCTCAAATCGTAAAATTTAAAGCTGCTAAGGATCCATACTTTGGTTCCTACTTTGTTCTCGTGCTCACTTATGTTTTCAAGACCAAAGCATGGAACACACATTTGGTAGAACTATTTCTGGAGGTAAGATTATAGTACAAACCTTATAGTGCGTATATAATGAGACATGATAACAAGGAAATTTATCAAATCAATTTTAGGTTCAAGACCTTCTCCCAAAAGTTGCTAAATGTGGGGAAGAAATCCAATTTCCTCCTATGATGTTGGGACTCAGACAACACTTTTATTTCTTCAAAAATCCGTATGATTTCGAATTCGACGTTTGGCATCCTGTTAACCTTTTCACAGGGAGAAAAGCAGAGCTCATGGATCTGCATAGCAAATTTCAACAACAAAATTCAATTAATTTGGATGCAAAAAAAGTAGCGATTGTGGGATTGGGAGGAATTGGAAAGTCAGAACTGGCACGAGTTTACTGCCAACATTTCGTAGGTGCTGTTATATGGCTGAATGCAGAAACTGAAGAATCATTAGCACACAGCTTCCGCACAGTGGCAAAAGTATTATCGAAAAATGCGGATGGAATTGAAAAAACTATCACCACAATTGTTTCCGAAGTGTTCAAATATTTCATTGGGAAACCGTGTCTCTTCGTTTTTGATAACGTGGAGGATGTCGACATTTTTCAAAAATTTACGAGATTTCCACAGCCCAACGCAACTCCACCTTTTATCCTTATAACTTCCCAAGTCAACCGTTGGACGTTTAAGGACGAGGAGCTCTTGGAATTGTATGAAATGACGGAAGCTGATGCCGTTGAGCTAGTAAAAAAGGGACTGACATCCGCAAAAGAAATCCAGAATAATTATGTGATACAACTTACCAAAACGCTTCAATGCCTTCCCCTAGCACTTTCACAAGCGATATCATACATAAATAGAGAAGATAGATTGATACCAAATGCAATTGGACATTATTTGGAGCTTCACAGGTCTTCCTCAAAAATCCCTTTTGTGTCTGGAACTTCGCTAGGTTTCCACCGCTACACAAAAACCATTTATACCACATTTAGGTTGCAAATCAATCGGATTTCTTCAACGCAGGATTGTGGAGAAAATGCAATAATTTTGCTTAACATTCTGTCCTACTTTCAACCTGATAAAATACCCACAAAATTGCTACTCTCGGGAGACATTGAAGATGCAAATCAAGCTCTGCACTTGCTTTTGGATTTCTCAGTAGTCAACATCGAGTCCAAGCATTCCTCTATTAGAATTCATAGACTTTTGCAAGCTGTTGTGAGACTGGAAGTGAGAGAAAACCAGGTGGAAGAAAGAGCTTTGAGGGATTCCCTAGTCCTTTTGTCCCAAAATGCCAGCGAAGACACGGCTGTGCATTTGTTTTCGGTTCTCAAATATTGTAATAATTTGAAAGACTTGTAAGGAAATAGGATAATTTTAATAACATTTCCAAAAACTTATATGAATATTCCATAACTAAATTTAATTGACTTTTAGAAACTTATTCGTGGACCACGCACTGTCTGTTCATTTTCAGGATCCGAATATAATGACGTCTTTCCTGAATAGTCCAAATGGTAGAAAATGCATAACGATTGAGAAAAATGGAAATAATGATGAGGATTGGCTTGTCACAATGGACTTAAGGTAATACATAATATTTTTATACTCTCAATTGGCCTTTATTTTGGCACTGCTTCCTGAGATAGTCAATCTTGTAAATATTTTTCTAGTGACTTGCTCGCAATTGGTAGCAATCCACGACATGTTCAGGAAACTTATATTCTCTCTCATTTGCTCCAAACCAACAAAAAGTCCCGTGAAGAAATAATAGATACTCCTCTTGTGCAGCTTTTTATGGAAATTAAGTGGGACAAGATGCAATGGGTCATACGGACGTCCATGGTGTTTCAAGTGAGGAGTACATTATTTAAATTTTAAAGTATAAAAAGGTTTAAGAGCCTCTTATTTCCTAATTTATAATTTACCTTTCGATGCAGATAACATGGACAATTACTACATTTCTTGTCATTTGGAGCATATTCATGACTAAATATGAAAATATAATGTCTGCTGATGATTGGGAGTTGTTGGAAAACAAGAGCTGGAATCTCTTTCCTGAAAACGAATTTCAAAAGGACTTCAGTGATATAGTCGTTAATTCTAGTATTTTTCTAATATTTTTCACAAGCTTTTTGGCTGCCAGAGAAGTACTGGAAGTGATAATAACGCCAAAGTTTAAAATATACATAATACCAAAGGAAAATTGGGGCCAGTGGTTACTAATCACATTAATCTATGTTCTTCTGAGCAATCTAATATTCCCCCAATTTCTCTCGGTTTGGCTTGACTACAATTTGTCAATAGTAAGAGTACAAAATTTTGATATTTCTTTAGTGTTACAAAGCTTTTATTGAGTACTAAATTTCTATTAATTTCAGATAGCAATGATAACGTCATGTCTTTTGCTACTCGTGCAATCAAAGAAGCACACGAAATCGGGTCTCTACAAAGAAGTGTCTACGCAAACATTTAGAAAAGTGGGATGGCTGTTCCTTTGGTTTTCCTGCATTTTAGTTTTGTTTAACATAGGAGTCAGATTTATGATACCACTGGTATGCTTTCTGGTTAACATTCATTCCAAATTCTTTTTAGTTTTTTTCTTCTTAGAACTGATAGTTTCTTAAAATCATAGCTTGAGAAGTTTGCTTTGTGGCCACCTTTTGGAAGCCAAGAATTTGGAGCAATGTTGACCGGGGACTACAGCATTGATGACATATGTGGGCCTGAAGCGGATGCCGTAGAGATCCTTAAAACAATATTTCCCCTTATACTTACAGCAATGGTCGTGATAGCTCTCAATATTCTTTTTGTTGATTGGGTAAATGCTTTTACAATTATCCCATCTATTGCAGCTTTGAATAATGAGAATTTTCAATGTTTTTATTATTTATAACAGAACAAGAACTTAGAGCGTAGAGCTAGAATGGGCAGTTTGGCAACACAACTCGAACAGCTACACTTGATGGAGGCGTTTGTCACAAAAATTTTGGGTTGGTATCCGGACCTTGCGGAGGCGTGTAGAATTACGGGAAATAGGTCTATTATGACTGTGTGGCCATTGAGTTACCTTAAGCTATTTTGGGAAAGTTTGACAACATCAACTAAGCAGAATTCTACCGTTCTTGCAATAAATCAGCTGCTATATAGTGAAAAAAATTCCCACGTAATTAAAAAACCGTTGAAAGATTTCAGCAAGGAATGTAAAAGTGTATTGATAAAGCTGCAAGCAGAACGAGATGCAATGCAAACTAACTAAAATCACTACATATTTTAATTCTCTGGAATGAATGTATACTTGTACTTGGTATTACAAAGACTTGATTATTTAACTTCTTAAACTATCAGTTTTTTTTCAATAAATAAAACCCACGTAAGTGGACTGAAAAACGTAGCCGAATCCGCTCTTTCATAATGTGTTTTTGACATTCTGAACGCGCTAATAAACGCTAATTTCATGCTTTTGTGATTGAAATTTTATGCGATAATGATTAGTACATGGGTTAATTAACTGCATAATGCGATTTTTCAAATTTGTGAGCTTAAAATTAAAGGAATTAGAAAATTGCATTTAAACTATTGAACCTATTCAATTAAGCATGTCAAACTACCCCTAAACTAATTTTCAGCCAAATCAGATGATATTTTTGCGCGCGCATAACTTTTAAAGCGTGCTATCGATTTTGCTGAAAAGTATTCAGTGGAATGCCCATGAGCAGTAGCAGCTAATTGCCAAATTTGGTCCAAATCGGTTAACGTACATATGTAGCCAGGAGAGTGCTAACGGACGGACAACCCAGCAGTTAGGGCTAAGCAGACAAATCTTGCTGCCTGGTAGCAAGATAGGTAACGGTAGGTAAAGTACAGTTTGAATAAATCCAGAATGTTTCTTCAGAATGAACTCTGGGAACTAATTTGTGTTAACAAAGTATCTTTTCAGTAAGATGCTTCGTTTCAACAGCAATTGGACCCCAAAAATAACTCGGATGTGATTTTACTTTTAGAATAACAAAAGTGTCAACGAAAATTGATTTTTGAAATTCAAAATGTGCTGGGTTTTTATACCGTCCAACACAAACAAAGGCAGCTAGTTCAATTTCCATAAAATGATTTGAAGTTCAGCAACCAAATATTACCTGTTTTAGCTACTACCGATGCAATTTGTGAAACTTATAAATCCAGAACGTTTTATCATTGGGTACTGTATTGTGCTTAAGAAGTATCTCTTTACTAAGCCGCTTCGCTTTTACAACAATTGGACGCTAAGATAACCCGGATAAGATGCTCTTTTAGTATAACATAGCCGTAAAAACCTTAATTTGTGTTGTAAAAAAATTGGACGTCTTTAGCAAAGAAGTGTGGTTTTTTAAATTTTTAAATATACTGTGTGGTCCTAGCTTTGTGCTTCTTCTGCCTTTTCACGCCCAAAAAGGCTTAGATACTTATTTTCGTATTATGATGAAAACTAAAGTTTAAAAAAATCCTAACGACGAAACAATACGTTTCATTTCAGTTTGTGTTATGGAAGTAGATCACTTAACGAACTGATAAGCTATTGAAAGTACTATTTAAGTGCAAAGTATCCACAAATACATCATAGTGTAAGTTTGAATGCATAGATACTCATTTTCGTATTATGATGAAAACTTAAGTCTAAAAAAATCCTAACGACGAAAAAACTCGGTTCAATTCTCTTTGTATTGTGGAAGCAGGTCACATACCAGACTGATAGGCTGTCCAAGTACTATTTAAGTGCAAAGTAACCACAAATACATCTTAGTCCAAGTTTGAATGCTTAGATACTCATTTTCGTATTATGATGAAAACTAAAGTTTTAAAAAATCCTAATGACGAAATACTTCGGTTCAATTTTCTTTTGTGTTATGGAAGTAGATCATTTAACGAACTGATAATCTATTGCAAGTACTTTTTAAGAACAAAGTATCCAAAAATACATCATAGTCTAAATTTTAATGCTTAGATATTCATTTTGGTATTATGATTAAAACTTAAATTTAAAAAAATCCTAACGACGAAATACTTCGGTTCAATTTTCTTTTTGTTATGGAAGCAGGTCACATATCTGTCCCATAAAGTATTGAAAGTACTATTTAAGTGCAAAGTATCCACAAATACATCATAGTGTAAGTTTGAATGCATAGATACTCATTTTCGTATTATGATGAAAACTTAAGTTTAAAAAAATTCTAACGACGAAAAAATTCGGTTCAATTCTCTTTTTATTATGGAAGCAGGTCACATAACGGACGGATAAGCAATTGCAAGTACTATTTATGTGCAAAGAAACCACAAATACGTCATAGTCTAAGTTGGAATGCTTAGATATTCGTTTTCGTGTTATGATGACAACTTAAATTTCAAAAAATCCTTACGAAGAAAATTTTCATTTAAATTCTCTTTGTATTATGGAAGCAGGCAGCTTTACGGTCTAATAAGCTATTGCAAGTACTATTTAAGTA
>JAQGAP010001033.1:0-23609 GCA_034697805.1 Orchesella bifasciata | reverse complement strand
ATTGCTAACACATTGATGCTGATGTTAGGCTTTGTCATCAGCTTTTTCTCAATGATTTCCCTTGGCAATCAAATAACTTTTCCAGAATTGATGTTGTTTCTGACGGTCGCGACAAACGCCGCAGCGTTTTTATTAGTATACAATACTGTGATGGGCCGACTTTATGTGGCGTCAAAGGACTTCAAAACAAACAACAAAAAATTGATTTTGTCAAATTTAGAGAATTCAAAACGGCGAAAATGGATTCAGCGATTTACTTCATCTTTCTCACCGTTGAAAAGCTGTGTAGGTTCTGTAAATTTTGTTGATGAGCTCACGCCTTTTGTTGTGCTCAACTTTTGTATAAACCAAACCGTCAATTTACTGCTGATGCAGTAGTCTGTCCGTAAGTATTATGCGTTTCAGTAGCGTATAAAAATATATTTATAATGCGACTCAGCAATGATTACAGCTTACAATTCTCCAGATGTCTCCAACGAGAAGATTCCGTCCCCACCAACCTATTTGTCTGATTCTGAGTATTTTTTGTAAAATATTATGTTGATGGAATCAGCAAAAAAATAAAGAATGGAGCATTCTAAAAAGTATGCAAGTACTTTTACTGGTAAAACGTAGAGATGCTGGTTTTCTCTTCCGTAATAGTTTTCAAATCATACAAAGTAGACTGCTGTACTAAATTGAATATTTAAGCTTTTGTGTAAGTCTTGTGTTTACAATTCAATACAATTTTCCCTTCACTATGAAACGAGAGTGCTAAAGACAAAAGAGCTGCAAAAAGACGTATATGAGTTTCTTTCTCAATTCAATGGATTTTTTGCTTTTTTTGTAAAAAAAGATATTTATTCAGACTCAGAAAAAATCGTTTACAAAAGTATTTTATCACAATTGAGCATTTAAAATGCCTGTTAGCAATTAATATCCGGATGAGCGGATGAATGCTGGAGCAGGAGCAGCATAACTTCCATAATCGGATCCTCTGGAAAGGGCAAGACGGTGAGCTTCGGCGTGCTCAGCAGGCATCTCAACGGGTCTGGGAAGATGAGCTCCTTCGGCACGGAAACCATTCTCATCAGCAACCCAAGTGGTGGTGATGTGTTGTCCATCTGGGGCAGTGTAAGAATAGGCTCCATGCTTCCTCACAATGGAATCAGATTGGATCACTTTTCCGTATCCATCATCATAAGCGCCACCACGACCAGCGACAACTTGAGTGTCATCAGAAACAGAGATACCGTTTCCAGTTTCATATCTGTTGAAACAATTTAGGAATTATCTAACGGATTTCATGACGGCTTCGTTTGCTTTTTTGAAATTTTAATTTATATTCTTACGCAACGCTGTCGGACTGGGAACCTCGGATTTCATGACTGAAACGGGTAATGGGAACAAAACGGGCTGATGAGCTTCCATAATTGCTGGATCCATAGCTGTCTGATCGAAGGGCTGAGCCATAGCTATCTGTGCGAATAGCAGGGCTGTAGCTGTTGCTCCTAAGTGGAGCAGTGTATGGGGCAGGTTGAACACGGACTAGAGGTAATGAAGGAACACCAGGTCCCCATCCTCCACCGTTTGCAGCAACTCCAGCAACGAAAAGGGCTAGAAGAGTCAACTATAAGATAAATAGCGTCAATTGGAAATATTAAGTTTTTATTTAATTTTTTACTGAAAACTAAGAAAAAGAGTAATTAAACCTTACGGATTTCATTCTGATGCGTAGTGTAATACTACAGGAGCTGAAATTATGTTGGTAGACGTAAGGAAGGGGGAAAACGGACTGTTGATTGTTGCACTGGAAATTGTTGTATTTATACTAATTCCATGTTCATGCCAACAACAGATTTTTTGTTGACAAATCAAATAACACCTTCAATGTTTCTAGTTTTACGCACATACATACATACATACATACATATTGCGGTTAGTGTAGAGTTGCTACTGACCTACAAGAACGGGTAATATAAAGGACAGGGTCAAATTCACAAATGTAACGTTACAGTTCTTAAAATAAACGTGTCTGCTTCAAAGGGTTCTTGAACTGGATGAAAAAATTAAAATCAGAGGCTGAGCACTCTGTCGTCATAAAACCACTTGTTGAGTACGACCTCGTCCTTTACGCAATGGGACTATATAATTACATACACATTCTTCCATACGCACACATTGATGCACCTTGAAAGCTTGTTTGTAAATATGGGTCTCCTTGCCATTGATTGATGAGCAAAAGTAAGAGAATGACATAACAACCAAACCCATAAGCAGTCAATCATTTTTTCCCCATAAAAAGAAAGGTTGCTTTCTTTTAAAGCCTTTGCTCATAGTTTTCGTGTAATGAACAAGCAAGCGGTTTTGAATGAATTCCGCTACGTAATACGTGGATAATGTGTTTTTTTATGAAACGATGTAAAATAAATGGATAAATATTATATGGTTTGGTTTTGTTTTTATGAAAAAGTCTTCATCGTAACCCGCATGCAAAACTGAATCTAAATGAAAATATGTTTCGGGAAATCGGTTTTATTTTAGGCATGTCATTTAATATGCGAAGCAGTAATGCAGTAACGATTAAAATTGACAAGTTTTCAGTATGGTTTACAAATACTGAAATGCAACCCAAGTGGTAGAGATGTGTTGTTTCTCTGAGGTGGAATAAGAATAGGCTCCATCCTTCCTTATAATGGAATCAGATTGGACCATTTTACCGGATCCATTAACATATGCGCCACTATGACCAACGACAACTTCCGTGAGATCAGAATTAGAGATACCGTTTCCATTCTCGTATCTGAAAAAAATACACAGAAAATGAACTTTTCCAAATTTCCAATTTCCTCTAATTTTAATAATATAAAATGCTTACGCAACACTATCGGATTGGGAACCCTTGATTTCATGACTGAAACGGGTGATGGGGACAAAACGAGCTGAGGAACTTCCATAACTGGTGCTTCTAATGGCTCTAGCGTAAGGGGCAGGTTGGAGACGAACAAGAGATGGAACGTCATAACCATTTGCAGCTACACCAGCAACAAAATAAGCAACAAGTGTGAACTGTACTGCAAAACAAATATATAAATCCTGATCCATTTTCAAACGATTTCACCAAACTTCAAAGTGGCTCTAATGTGAACTAGTGGATTTCAATAGAAACAGAATACTGAGCTTCAGCCAAGATGAGTTGTAGATCAGGCTCGAAGATACGAAAGGTAGAAGTCGACTGATGAGAACTGAAATAGTAACCATTCTATTTCTAAGAAATAGTTCACCACGGAATTTGGCCTTCAGTTTTCATTCCCTATTTTGGGTTCCTAGCCATGAGCTCGGTTTTGGTGCTACTGACCTAGTACAATAATGATAAGGTCGAAGGCGCAGTGCATAGCTAGCGTAGGCCATTGTCTATGTACAAGCTTTAAATTATGTAATTTTTGTGGAAGAAAATTGAAGTTTTCTTTGCAATGCTGGTGATATTGTAGTTTTAAAATTTAAAATTTAAATGACTTGATTTCAGTCTCAACTCACGGATTTTCAGTTGTATGTATAAAAATATATTTATTTGTGAAGACTCTGGAAAAAAAATCATTTACAAAAGAATTTTATCACAATTTTTCACTGAAAACGCATTAGTAACCGGATGAGCGGACGAATGCTGGAGCTGGAGCAGCGTAATTTCCATAACCAGAAACTCTGGAGAGGGCAAGTCGATGGGCTTCAGCGTGCTCAGCAGGCATCTCAACTGGTCTGGGAAGATGAGCTCCTTCGGCACGGAAACCATTTTCGTCAGCGACCCAAGTGGTGGTGATGCGTTGTCCATCTGGGGCAGTGTAAGAATAAGCTCCGTGCTTCCTTACAATAGAGTCGGACTGGATTGTTTTTCCGTATCCATCATCATAAGCGCCACCACGGCCAGCAACAACTTGAGTGTCGTCAGTAACGGAGATGCCATTTCCAGTTTCGTATCTGTTGTAAAAATAATATAGGAATTATCAAACGGATTTGATCTAATTTCCTTTTTAAAAGTTTAAGTAATATTCTTACGCAACGCTGTCGGACTGGGAGCCTCGGATTTCATGACTGAAACGGGTGATCGGGACAAAACGGGCTGATGAACTTCCATAGCTGTTGGATCCATAACTGTCTGTGCGAAGAGCTGAGCCGTAACTGTCTAATCGAAGAGCTGAGGCATAGTTATCTGTGCGAATAGCCGGGCTGTAGCTGCTGCTCCTAACCGGGGCAGCGTATGGGGCAGGCTGAACACGGACAAGAGAAGGAAGTGAAGGAACACCCGGTCCCCATCCTCCACCGTTGGCAGCAACTCCAGCAACGAATAGGGCAAGAAGGCAAAACTGCAAAATCAATCGAAATTGGTTTACAATTGTGTTTAAATTTTCATGTCTTTTCAAATTTTGTAGTTTTTGTAAAAACTTACCTGCTTCATTTTGATGTGGAAGGTTTGCTGCTGAAATTGGTTCAAGTATTTGGAAGAACTGAAGCTGACTGATGACGTTGGCAGAAAAGTATGAAGAATTTATACCAAATTTGGATTGTGGCAGTCGCTGGGCAGATGTTTGTTGGTAGCTTGCAACAGGCTTATATTTTGGCCTTCAGGTTTCCAGTTTCATTTCAATTTCAAGTTTGACAATCGTTTAAGGAATATTGTGACAGATGCACAAAATATACATGTTGTTTGCACCTGATCTTACTTAACCCTTTGGGAATTAACAAGGGCGGATGAAAACCTTTTTTTTCTAATAATAGACGAATTCAAACTCGCTCCAGTGTATAAGAAAGAGACTAACCCTTTCTGTTACGTAAATACCACAAACAAATCCCTTGCGTTTACAATGCAAACCTTGGAGATGTTGAATTCCAATGAGATGACCAAAAAGGTAAAAGTGAATTGTGATATAAAACCTTGGCATTGTATTCCCGTAATAAAATGGAATTTATGGTTGCATTTCTTATTAAAGAAAATATTGATGATTGATTTCAAAGGATTTTTTTTTGAAAATGTATTAAAAAATGTTTCTAATTGGCATGGATCAGGATCAAAATTTCAATTTAGCTTTCGGTTAAATTCTAAAACATGCTGGTTTGAAGCCAATGTAATAACAACCCTATGAATACCTTGAGCTATTAAGTTTTATCAAGCAATCCCTGTATAAAGTAGTAATTTTTTGTTAATAATACTCTAAATCATTGCGAAGTTTGTTTGTTAAAGGTATATAAGCTAAGGTGACAGGTATATTTTGGATATGTTATTAACGCATTTGACATTGCGTTGTAACCCGATAATTATACACGTCAAGAGTAAAATAAAACCCTTGTTTTCATGTCGTCGAGACAAGTTTTAGTTTGGAACGGCGAAACAACAAAATTGTAAGCGCTCTCCGGTTTACTGGGGCATTCTTAAACAAATACAAATACATTTGAAGGTTATGCAAAGTCATGCTTATAAGCGAGAATCTCATAAGTTACATTAAAAACGAATGGAGGCTCCAGCACCTCCTTGGAACTTTCCCAATCCAGATAACTCCCCAAAACACGCTAGTTCTCAGTGGCAGACACAAGCTAACGCGGGTGCGTGTTAAAATTTTCTTTTTAGCCATTATCACGGTGGTTTTATGGGGACAACTATTACATGGAGCAAGAGACACATCTTCGGTGGAGGTGATGAAAGCCTCATTATTTACCTGCGCGGGGACAGTCTACTTAATTACCAATTGGTTGGTTTTCACGCGTAGAGAAAGCTTGCTGGAAATCCTCAATCTGTTTTTAGAATTTGAGGAGAATCACATCAAACCTGAGGTTTCCAACCACCTTCATTCAAATCATTACGAGAAAACCATTGCAAAAGTCGTCATATTATGTGGCATTCAATTTCCAACAATCAACGCCTTCTCATTCGCTTCTATTTTGTGGCTTACACCTTGCAAACTAACGACACCTTTTTATTTCATCATTCCTGCATGCGAAAATCCCGTGGAAACTTTACACGTTGCAAAGTGGACATACTCCTCAAACTTGATGCTGGGGTTTATTTGCTCCTTTGTATTTTGGGTAGTCATTGACGCGACAGGATACTTCTCTATTTGCTTGGGGGTTTCCTTTACGGGGTCTTATTGCTTTCGCCGCTATGTGCAATTCATTCAGCGACGTTTAATTGAAAAACCAGAGCAAGCAGAGAAGAGTTATGGGTACTACAGACAAATCCAAATTTTGAATCGGTATCTCAATCAGATTCAACAAGACCGGCTCATAATTTCACACCTATATTTACTCATGGTTGCGGTTATTATCGGATTCTTCACGTTGATTTACTGTGGCTTTGATTTATCTCTACCGGAGTTTGCCATGTTTCTATCCTCTGGGATTGACGGCGGTGTTGTGCTCATGGTTTACACAACAGTAATGGCTCAACTTTACTTCGTCTCCAAACAGGTCAAAGGTTTCAATAAGCAAAGGGTCCTTTCACTTGCCAAGAGCAACCTCCAGCGAAAATATATGCAACGGTATACGGCTTCCTTTTCCCCTCTCAAGTGTTATGTTGGCTATACCAACTACATTGAGGAGCTGACGCCGTTGGTGATGCTCAGCTTTTGTATCAATCAAACTGTTAGTTTGCTGATGCTTCAGTAGTTCCTTCCCAAGATGCTGTAATCTAATTTTGACAATGTAGTTTAAAATACCTTTTGTATAGGATTACAAATGTGTTTCTTTTATCGTTCTTGGGATTCTCGCTTTTCTTGTACGTTAATATTTGAATGTGAAAGAGAAAGAAGAACTTCTGAATAATTCTATTATTGAGTTAAAAATTCTCGAGTTGCAAATTCTATTTATTTGAGTTATATTAGTTACTAACAATTATATTATTCAGTTGTGCCTTTATTATTGTGCCCTTAATAATGTCATAAAAATGTTTAGTTATGTATACTGCATTTTCTAGAGATTTCCAGTACCACTATACAAGTAAAAATATTACGTTAAGGTAAATTTGTAACAAAAGTACTAGGAAGAATTGTATACTGATTAAATTCACATTGAAATATTTGTCGTGATGAGTTGAAATGCTTTGTAATCCTCCTGCATAATTGGATGGGCTATGTAGAAATATACAGAAATTAATTGCTGTCAGATTTTGCTAGACGTCTGAGAATGAGTGCACTACTTTTTCTCCTTTAAGACTCATTTAAAATACTATTATTTTGCCCAGCCTTGGCCATCGAAGATTTCTTATATAATGATATATAGTGAGGATTTTTGAAAATCAAAGATGTAATAATGATTTTATTGATATGTATTAAATCTTGATAGTGTAAACTATTGATGAAGAAACCAATCATCAAAAATAACTTGGATTCCAATGTGATAATGGAAAAGTTAAAAGTGAGTAATGTAAAACCTTGGCATTATATTCCCGTAAAAAATGGAATTCATGGCGGTAGCACGTCATATTTTTTTAAAAATTGAAGACTGATTTCAAGGGGATATTTATTTTAAAAATTTTAATGGTTCTAATTGGCATGGAGTAGCATCAAAGTTTCTGCAAAATACTGGGTAAAAGGCAATGTAATAACAGTCCTAGCAATAACTTGAACTATTAAGCTATTAAGTCTTTATCAAGAAACGTCCACCCGGTATGTGTATGGTAGTAATTTTTTGTTAATAAGACTCTAAATCATATTCATTATTCATTGTATCGCGAAGTTTGATTATTAAGTGGCTGAATGTATTCAGCAAGTTGTATTTCTCCTGAATGGTCTGTCAGTCCGTCCGTCCCTCTATCTGTGTGCACTCTCCTGACCACATGCGTTGACCGTTTTTGACCAAATTTGTCACATAGGTAGTACTCCCAAAGAGCACACCAGGGATTACGTATATGCGAAATTGGCTGCACACTTTAAAAGTAATGTGCGCGCAAATTCAAAACGTCGTCTGATTTGGTGTCAAAAAAGGGCGTTTATAGGTAGTTTGACATGCTAAATCGATTACTACAATGGTTCTTAACTAAATCTACCAATTCATAGTTTTAAAAATCACATTGTGAATAATCAATGCATGAAATGATCATAATCGCATTAACTTATCATAAGCGCATGAAATGTCATTAATAAGCTCATAAAATGTCATAAATTTAGATGTTCAGCCACGTTTCTCAGTCCACTTACGTGACTTTTATTTTAATGTATATAAACTTACGTGACAGGTAATATTTTAACGCATTTTACATAGCATTGTAACCCAATAATTATCTATGTCAAGAGGAAATCAAGTTGAGTGTACATTTAAAAGTAAGCACAAACCCCTGTTTTGATATCGTCACAACCAATTTTATTTTAGAACGGAGAAAAACGCAACTGTAAAACTTCTCCAGTTTGCTGGGCCATTCTAAAACAAGTACAAATACATTTAAAGTTTACGAGAAATCATGCTTATAAGCGAGAATCTCATCAGTTACATTAAAATTGAATGGAGACTTCAGCGCATACTCGGAACTTTCCCAATCCTAATAACCCCCCAAAACAAGCTAGTTCTCCGTGCCACGCGCGAGCTAAAGCGTGTGCGTGTTAAAGCTTTCTTTTTAGCCATTATCAGTGCAGTTTTGTGGGGACAACTATTACATGGCGCAAGAGACACGTCTTCAGAGGAGGCAATTAAAGCCTCATTATTTACGTGCGCAGCGACCGTATATTTAATTACCAAATGGTTGGTTTTCACGCGCAGAGAAAGTTTTGTGGAACTCATCAATCTGCTCATTGGGTTTGAGAAGAACTGCATCAAACCTGAGATTTCTGACCATCTTCATTCAAATCGGCATGAGAAAACTATTGCAAAAGTCGTGATATTATGTCAAACTCAATTTCCTATCATTAATGCCCTCTCCTTTGCCTTTATTTTGTGGTTAACACCTTGCAAACTAACGACCCCTTTTTATTTTATGATTCCGGCATGCAAAAATCATGTCGAAACTTTACGCGTTGCTGAGTGGACATACTCCTCTAACCTAATTTTGGGGCTTACCTGCTCCTTTGTATTTTGGGTGGTAGTTGACGCTGCTGGAGATTACGCCATTTTCTTGGGCGTTTCTTTTACTGGCTCTTATTGTTTTCGCCGCTATGTGCAATTCATCCAGCGCAGTTTAATTACAAAACCAGAGCAAGCAGAGAAGAGTTATGGGTACTGCAGACAAATCCAAATTTTGAATCGGTATCTCAATCAAATACAACAAGACCGACTCATAATTGCCCACCTGTATATACTCATGATTGCGGTCATTTTCGGATTCTTCACGTTGATTTCTTGTGGTTTTGAATTATCCTTACCAGAAGTTGCAATGTTTCTTTCCGCTGGGATTCACAGTAGTGTTGTGCTCATGGTTTACACAACAGTTATGGCTCAACTTTACGCTGTCTCAAAACAGCTCAAAAATTTCAATAAGCAAAGGGTCCTTTCTCTTGCGAAGAGCAACCTCCAGCGTAAATTTATTCAGCGGTATACCAGATCTTTTTCCCCTCTCAAGTGTTATGTTGGCTATACCAACTACATTGAGGAGCTTACTCCGTTGGTGATGCTCAGCTTTTGTATCAATCAAACTGTTAGTTTGTTGATGCTTCAGTAGTTCATTCCCTGGAAATTTTAATCTATTTGATTTTAGATTCTAGAAGAATTTATCATAAAAATGTGTAGTTGTCTATACCGCATTTTCTGCATACTTATATACATTGGGGTGTACACCAAGTATGTTTTGTAGTCATGTCGAAACATTTTGGTAAGGTAACATTGTAACAATATTACTTGTGGAAGAATTTAATTATGAAATATTTGTCCCGATGAGTTGAAATGCTTTAACATTTTTAATGCAATGATAAATATTAATAAAAACGCAATGCTGTTTGATTTAGCCAGACGTCTGAGAATGAGTGCATTATATTTTCTCCTTTTCCTTCCTTCAAATATCCAGTGGGATTTCAAAGCTCATATTTCAAATAAATATACTGGATTCTTTAATCGTTAAATAGGGACAGCTTATTTACGTCTGGCTTGCTGAGTCTTTTTAGTATCTAGTTCCTTGTTCCCGTTTGAATTTTTTCGTTACGACATCTGTCTAGTCTCACCCTCAAGTCTAAAAATATTGAAGGTGATTAGAAAAGTATGTTTTCCTCAAGTGATTTGTCAATGGAATTATTCACAGGGATGTTGTAACAACTATCCGCTCATGAGCTTTTCCGCATTCTTTAAACTTTACACAAAGGTTCAATTCATCTAGCAGTCTACATAAACATTTTAATGTCTTTCCCCGTTTGTGTATAACTTTCCTTGATGAAGCCAACATTTGTAATAATTATAGCCGCAACTGGTGAGCGTAGGAAATATTTCAAGGTGTATGTTTTGTATAAAAGACGGTTTTCTTTCAAACATGAAGTACATTATTCAGTTTGAGCACTAGCCACAAAGATAGAATTCTTTCCTCATAAATCAGTAAAGTTCTATAGCAGCAAAAATGAACAATTTTTTTTGGAAAAGTATATTTTCTCAAACAAGGAGCTGCTGTAGATGGGAAAGAGACCCAAATCCCGAATTTGATAGAGAACGTCTCCTTTTCCAATGTGGACCACAAGCTGTACGGCCCAGATGGTAAGGTGTCTCCACTGCAGGAAGTACATAAAGGTAGAAAAGTTTCTGTACTTTTTAAAATGGACGAAATAGACAAAAACGGGAAACAAGTACATTTTGAAGGAAAACTCAAACTCCCTTATAATCTTGGAACGTTACCCCACCAGGATTTTGCGAGCGTACCAACCGCCCACCAGGAAATTTTGGAGTGGCTGACGACTCTAGGATTTCTATCCTCCCAAGTGGATAATGATGAGAGACATCAAGCTATGGGAGCTTATCAAGGTTCTGCATTGATTGCTGCGTATTGCCCCGGCTGGAAAATATCTGAAATGAGGATGACACAGAGATGCACAATTCCATACGCTATTTTAGATGAGTTTTTGGATTCCGGTGAAACTAACATGTCTTTTGATTCATTACAAACATTTTGGACAACAATGAGTGAGTTAGTGAAAGGAGACACTGTTGTGGATCTAGAGAAGTTACGTAAAAACACAGAAATTCCTGAACCGTTTCAAAAATACGCAATAGTTCAGCAAGCCCTCGGGAAAGAGATTTCTGAGATAAATTGGTGTAAAGATTGGGTTGTTCAGTCCCATCAAGAGTTTTATGACGCGATTGCCTTAGAGAATTGCAAAGAGTGGAAGAAAAAACAACAAGATCAGTCATCCCAAATGTATGGAACAACGCAGGAAGAGCTCCGTATTATAACAATTGGAGGAAATATCACATTCGAACTGATTTTGCTTGACCACAGAATAAATGTTAGCAAAGCTATTCGAGACTCTTTTCTGTGGAAGGCCCTTCTCCGATGGGTGGGTATTCATGTGGGGTTGGTAAACGATTTAATGTCTTTCAAGAAGGAGATGGCAGCGGGCTCAACTTCAAATACAGTATACCTTTACCATACAAATGACGGCTTGTCTCTGGCTGAAGCTTTTGAAAAAGCAGTAAAGCAAATCAACTGGATGACAGATGTGATCCAAGAAACTGGGGAACTCTTTGTCGAGCAGTTTTCCGAGTATGATGAGGCAGCTAAGGTGGTAGCAGCGGTTAAAGGCGTTATCCATGGAAATGTGCAGTGGCATACTATATCACCGCGGTATCATGTGGACGTGGTATATGACTGTATTATTGAATACACGCTATTTAAAATATTTCATAAAATGTATTGCACGTTTATTGTGTCATTAATTATTATCCTAATTGTGAATATAGACATTTCTGAATTTTATTGCTTTCGTTTAGACATTGAAATGGATATATCGATATTTGTTTATATGTTTTTATTGTCCCAATTTTATGGCAACTCAATAAAACACTAAACCTTTGTATTATACTCGATTCCAATTAAAAGCAGCAAAATAATAATTCCAACAAGATCGCAGTTGACGAGAGAGTTACCTGAAAGTCCGGCCAAAACAAAGGTATGATGGAACATAAGCTCCAAAAGTTTCTATCATTTTATGAATTTATTGGGGCATTCCCATACAAATTCCATCTCATTCCTGGAACACGAGATTTTTTCATCCATTTGAAGGAAAACTCATATAATTGGGCATGGAAAGTATATCTCACGCTTATAACATTGCATTCAATTAGAACATCTGCACTTCTTTTCCTTCAACTTCCAGAGTATTTGAAAAATAAAGATTTTGTTCGTATGGTATTACACGCCGCATGGTGTTCTGGATTCCTTTGTATGATAGCCCAACATTTAGTGTTGATATTGAGAAAAACTGAAGTGTTGCAGCTTGGAAATGGAACATTGGAATGCATGGGGAAAATTGAGAATGGTGAGGGCTTGTCTAGCCAATAAATTACACGCTTAAAATGTTAAATCAGTTATTTAATATATTCCAAAATGAATATTTTTTCAGCGCTTGCGAATCCGGAATTGTTTCAAAAAGCTAAATCATCCAAGCTCAAACTATCTCTGTTGTTTTGTTTCATCTACGTTAGCAACTGTCTGGTTTTCCATGTGCCTTTCTTTCTCATGTTCTGTGAAGAAGTTTGGCATTTTGGGTCACCAATTTATCATCTTTTAAAGTCATTACTTGAAAATTCAAACCCACTTCCTCTTGTCGCTGGAATTATAGTGGACCTCTATTTTATGTCGGTTATATGGGGCACACTCGTTGCAGAAATGTTCATACAAGTCCAATTTGTTCAAACAGTGACCACAACTTTAAATCAAATTAAACCATCATCTCTCTCCATAAAACTTTACAGGAAATTCCTTTTGTATCAACATCTCCGTCTTTTAACAACCCTCTACAATAATACTTTTGGAGAAACGTATATTCCCTATGTATTTTCGGCCTTTGGAGTATTTTTCGTTCAAGGAGTAATTATTTCGGTGAAACTTGCGTATATGAAAATTGTCCTCATTTCGGCGTCAGGATTTACAGTAATTTATATTGCTGGCATGGTGCTCATCATCACGTCGACAATGACTGGGACCATTCATCAAAGCAGCTGTACATTTCTCCACCACATAAACAACCAGGGTAATTGCACAAGGTTGGGAAGGCGTATTACCAGAGCATTTAAAGTAATTTCAGTGAGAAGTGGAAGTCTTTACGAAATTCGACGGGTCACTTCATTAACTTTGCTGGGTGTCCTCATCAACATTTCGTTGTCGGTACTAGTCTCCGTTAATATTTAAGAGTTTGTGATAAAATTGGTTGTCAAAATCTTCTCGAATAGTTTTTGGAATTAAAGAATAAGCAATAAGCTACCACATATAATGAAGTGTTTCGTTTATATAATAATTCCGCACCTGACAATACAGACACTACGTAGTTCATTTTTATTGAGGAAACGAACCAGCAAATTTTTTGAAGGTTGGAGGAAACCCTGATTCAATAAATTGCCATCTTCTTCTAGACAATCGTACAATTTAACTGACTGGTGCGAAAAGTATTTCTCAATTGCTGAATAGCTTTCCTTGTTCAAAAATGTTGGAAATATTATAAACAAAAAATTGTAGCAATTAACATATCCTAAATCAAACAAATATTTTAATGCAACCAAAAGATAGAACTATTTTATCTTCACATTAACAACTTCATTTCCATTTCTTTCTTAACTGTCAATTACCATCACTTTGGAATAAAAAAATCACACTATTATTATGGGATGAAAATACTAGGCATTTGCTTGTCAAAACTTATTATACGCATTAACCTACTCTTTCATCAGATAATTTCTCTAAGTTACGGCTGACTAAGTTTGTCAGTATTTATTATTTTAGAGAGTGCGTCAATATTACTGACCTGCAAAATATCTTTGAAAGAGTTATAAACGGTTTACAACAAAATTTGACATGACAACAAAATGACAACGTGAACGATTTAATTCCTGTAATAGAAAGTTAGCTGCAATGTCTTAATGATAAAGCCCCACATCAGTACTTCTTCAGGATAACTACATTACAGTACTAATAACTGGCTTTATGGAATGTGTAAATTAACAGTTCCAATCGGTTTACTCAGCACGGTTAACATTTCTTTGTATGTGCCACAAGCATGAACATGAATTTGAGGGAAATTGTCAAGGTTAGTTTTTGAGAAAAATGTAAGCAAAGACAACTATTTTTTGGAAGGAAACTTTTTTGTTGGCTTACATTCCAATTATCTCGTTGGATGATCCAACTTGGATCCTACCCAATCTAGATATCTGTCGGCATGACATGTCTTTGTTTTAATGTAATAAAATACTAGAGCACAAACGTAGACAGTAATTACTTTTTAAATTACAAGGTTTTTTATACTCTTTAATATTTTTGTCAATTATTTACGAATAATTATTGCTCCTTTTTAGAACATATTATATGGTATTTAGTTTCTCCAAAAAGGTAAGGGCAGACCAGTCAAAAAATCCATATTTAAAAAAGCTGCTGTCACTTCATATCCTACCTTGTTTAGTTCACATTTGACAGTTTCGCCCCATTGTACAACCGCAAGGCTGATGATGTGGAAACATTTAAAAGTCGTTGTTTTTTTTGGAATTTATAGAAAGGTCTATGAACTTATTTACCTTATATAATAAAAACGGTGGCAATAATATTAGAATGTAATCAATTTTAAAGTACGTTATATTTTTAGTTGCAGTTTTATTTAGATTAAAAAAAACGATTGGGAAACTTTCCAGTATTTGCATAGATTCAGACACTTCACAATGCTATTGGAAGGGAATTTATTACGCTACATTAAATTTCAATGGGGACTCCAGCACATTCTAGGAACATACCCAATAAAAATATCAGCCACAAACCAGCTTGTAGTCACCAATAAACACGAATTAAAAAGGGTGTTTGTCAAAGCTTCATGTGCTACTATGATCATGATTGTTGTGTGGGGACAACTATTGCACGGTGCACTTAAATCGTCCTCGGTGGATCGGATGAAAGGCTTGTTATTTGCATGTGCAGCCTTCGGCTACGCAACTAACAGATGGATTGTTTTGCTTCGGAGGGAAAGTTTGATAGAACTATTTAATCTGGTTCTAAAATTTGAGAACTCTCTTTTGAAAGGTAAATTATTTCGGCACACTTTTTCCAATTATTGTGAGTGTTGTTTCGTCTTAAATTTGTTTATTGTTTTAGAAAAAGATGGAAACCACCAACCACGTTCAACTGCTCACCGGTTATCAACTGCCAACCTTGTTATTCTAGTTGGCATAACATTCCCAACGATGAACTCCATTTCATACGCCCTTATTTACTGGATTTACCCTTGCAAATTGACCACATTTGCGTACTTCATCATCCCAGATTGCAGAAATGCCAGTGGAAAGTTCAACATCGATTGGTCTGGGGTCTCTACAACACTTTTGGTTTTGATTTGCTGCTTTGCACTATGGGTTACAGTTGACTCAGCAGGGGACTTTTGTATTTTCTTTGGTTATTCATTTTTGATTTGTCACAATTGTCAAAATTATGTACAGCTTATTTGTAGACACCTAGCAAGAAAACCAGAGCATGCTGTCAAGTACTATAACTATTACCGACAACTCCAAATCTTGAGCCGATATCTCAACGTAGTTCAGCAAGATCGACTTACAATTACCCACATTTTTATTTTGATGATGGCCGTTATTATAAGTTTCTTCACTTTGATTAACCTTGGAACGAAAACAACTCTACCGGACTTTGCAATGTTTCTTTCTGCTGGAATAGATGCTGGTCTGGTACTCATGGTGTATACTACGGGTATGGGTCAACTTTATTCAGTCTCAAAGGGGGTAAAAGGAATAAATAGAGAACAGATTTTATCCAAAGCTCGGGGCTCAATTCAACGCAAATGGTTTGTAAGGTACACGGCATCATTTTATCCATTGAAATCTTATGTTGGCTGTACCAACTTTGTTGATGAGCTAACCCCGCTAGTAATGCTTAGCTTTTGTATCAGTCAAACAGTTAGTTTGCTAATGGTACGATAGTTTATAAACACTTTGTTTTCAATAACGCATTGTAAAATATGTGTGCTAACTTTCTCTTTATTAAACTTATAAATAATCATTACCCTAGATATGGGTATATCATTGAAAAAAATATACAAACTTACATTTATTATGTTATACAGAAATATGTGAAGTTTACTATTGTCCAATTTTTGAAGTTTTAACCGAAAACGTATCAGAATATTGTTTATTTTGCATTAATTAAGAATACTTCCAGTTGTCGAGCCACATTCGTTTCCCAGTGACAATTTGCGTCAATGGAAATCGGTACTTGAACTCATTGAAGGGTTGTCCATTCACGACGTTTAACGCACATCCTCAATTATCATGTCTCTCATGGCGGGTGCCAATATTTCTGGTTTTCACTATAATTTGTTGCTCATAATTATTCAAAGTAATTAGAATTGTTTTTTTGTTTCCAATAGTCTTCTCTATTTGTACAAATAATTGTTATTTACAACTCCATCAATTATATCTGTATTTCGAATGATCCTTTACCTCGGAAATAATTACTTATACGAATACGCAATAGACGAGACATTTAATTACGGGTTTTAAAAGATAAACATGAGGCATATATTACGTAAACATGTTATTTTTATGCTTGATTACTTGGGAGGCACGCTGGTAGGTAGTAAGTCAACAAGATGGAACACAAACTTCAAAAGTGTCTTAAATTTTATGAGTTTATTGGGGCATTCCCATACAAATTCTATATTATTCCGGGAACACAAGATTTTTTCATTCGCCGCAAGTTTTATTGTTGGGCATGGAGTATGTATCTCATCGCTGGAATTCTGCATTTAGGTCGGACATCCGTACTTTTATTCCTACAATTCCCAGAGTATCTAGAAAATCGGGATTTCATACGACTCGTATTTCACTCTGCGTGGTGTTCCGCATTCACATGTATGCTTGTTCAGCAAATAACCCCCCTCTTGAGAAAGGTGGAAATGTTGCAGCTTGGAAATGGGACCTTGGAATGCATGGGAAAAATTGAGAGAAGTAAGAAACTTTAGCTCATATCAGTTTTCTTTAAAAGTCCTACTTTTCATACAAACATTTTATTTTACAGCAGTTGCAAACCCGGAAATATTTCAGCAGTGCAAATCATCCAAGCTCAAATTTTCCCTGTTTTTTTGTGCCATTCACTGGAGCTGTAGCCTATTTTTTCATGTTCCTTTCTTTATTCTATTTCGCAAAGAAAGTTGGCATTATGGAGCAATCCCTTACCATTTCCTGAAAAATATCCTTGGTAGTTCCAGCTTTATCCCAATTGCTGTTGGAATTATAGCAGAGCTCTACTACCTAGCAGTTCCTTGGGGTGTACTTGTATCAGAAATGTACGTTGGAATCCAATTCGTCCAAACTGTGACCACAACTCTAAAATACGCAACAAAATTTTCCACAACCATAAAACTTCAAAAGAAGTTCTTTTTGTATCAACAGCTTCGTATTTTAACTACCCTCTACAATGATACATTTGGATCTACTTACATACCTTACGTAACATCAGCTTTTTGCATCTTATTTGTACAAGGGGTGTTTATTTCCGTGAAGCTAGCTTATATGAAACACTTTCTCATCTCAGCGTCTGGATTCACAGCCCTGTACATGTCTAGCATGGTGCTCATCATCACTTCAACAATGACTGGGGCCATTCATCAAAGCAGCAGTTCATTCCTCCGTCACATCAGAAACCAGAATCACAGTGGTGTCTTAGCTAGACGCATTACTAGAGCGTTTAAAGTTATATCAGTAAAAAGTGGAAGTCTTTATGAAATTCGTCATGCTACCTCATTAACTTTGCTCAGCATGCTGGCTAACGTTTCAGTCTCTGTGTTACTCTCTGTTGACATCTAAAAACCTTGACTGCTCTTTTTTTATTTTTTTCAATATAAAAGGTCTGTTCTTTAACAGTATTAGGTATGCTTGGTCAACATAGCTTTATACAGTTTTTGGGAAAAGAATAAATTGTATACTATCAATTCATTTTAGGTTGGAATAAACATGTTGTTGCTGTTTGATATAACAATTTACGAATTTGTGAAAACTATTATTGGATTATCAAAATAAATTTTAGTATACATTTATATGTCAAGATTTCGCATTCACAAAAATGTCTCCATTTACTTACCCTGTCACCAGTGTCTTACGTGAGATTACACGATAATTTATGTTATTACCATCTGGCTAAATACACTTTTTAAAATGATAGCGTGTTATAGCATTGTAATTAAGCTTACATTCCTTGCAACATGATGCCGTCATGATAATAAATGTTTACGAATTCATGGAATGAGTCATTAATACAGAGCTTCAAATTTTTTTGAAAGCCTTATAGACGTTTTACCAAACAATAGATCCGACGTTTGACCTGACAATTTAATGAAAGTCTAATCGCGTGATGGATTCATCTTCCCTTTAGATTCCGAAGTAATTATGTTCGGTCTCGACGGCCTAATATCAGTTTATTGATTGAAGCAAAACGTGAAAGCCTTTAAAAAATTCATGACTCACTTCATAGACTTTTTGTTTGGAATGCTGGCCAACAATTTAGTTTCGGAGCTACTCTCCTTGAGACATGAAAAATACGGGTTCAACGTAAACTCAAGCATATAATCAGTTTCAAGGAGTGTTTTTTGTTAAATAACTGCTTTAATGATGCTTTGTTAAATAACTGATAATAAAATTATCTTTGTAATTCTAGCTTTTTCGTTGAACTGTAAGAACTGACTTGAGTAAGAATAAAATGTGAGATGTCACATTAAAAATTTACAACTTGGTAGCATTGATATCGAGGTCTATAAATTTCCAAAGTGAATATTATTGTCTGTTACTTGTTTGCAATCTATAAGTCAACATATTTGATAACGATGAAAAATATTTAAAATGGGAAAACTGTATAAATTATAAGTTACCAAAACGATATGGTGGAAGAATACAGTTTTTATTTTAACTCAATACTCCAATTGAGCAACTGTCATATTTTGATACAATAATGCTATTGGAAGGGAATTTACTACGCTACATAAAATTTCAATGGAGACTCCAGCACCTCCTAGGAACCTATCCGATCAAGATATCGGCTTCAAATAAACTTGTGGTCAGTAATAAACTTGAGCTGAAAAGAGTTTTTGTGAAAGATGCGTGTCAAATTACTTTCATGATTGTTTTGTGGGGACAACTATTGCACGGTGCACTTAAGGCTCCTTCAGTAGGACGGATGAAGGGCTTGTTATTTGCAAGCGCATCTGCTATTTACGCAATCAACAAATGGGTTGTTTTGGTTCGCAGGGAAGGATTTATAGAACTATTCAATCTTGTCTTAAATTTTGAAAAAGCTCTCTTGAAAGGTATTTTTAGTTAAAATTAAAAGTTTCATTGTGTTATTGCGTAAATTTATTTTCCGTAAAATTGTTGAATGAATTTAAACAGGTGAAGCCTGCCAACCACTTAAAAACGGCGGCGGGGTTTCAATTACCAACCTTGTTATCCTGGTTGGAATAACATTTCCAACGATGAACGCCTTTTCATACAGCTTTATTTACTGGATTTCACCTTGCAATTTGACCACATTTGCGTACTTCATCATCCCGGATTGCAGAAATGCAGAGTTCCAGACGAATTGGTCTAGTTTATCTATTACGCTATTGATTTTTATTTGCTGCTTAGCGCTACTGGTAACAATTGATTCAGCAGGTGACTTCTGTATCTTCTTTGGTTATTCATTTGTGATTTCTCATAGTTTTGAAAGTTATGTACAATTTATAAGTAGACACTTGACTACAAGCCCAGAGCAAGCTGTCAAATACTATAGTTATTACAGACAACTTCAAATTTTGAGTCGATACCTCAACCTACTTCAACAAGATCGACTCATTATTGCCCACATTTTTACTATGATGATTGGCGTTATTATAAGCTTCTTTGCTTTAATTTACCTTGGAACGGAAGCAACTATACCGGACTTTGCAATGTTTCTTTCCGCTGGGGTAGATGCTGCTCTGGTACTGATGTTGTATTCTACGGTGATGGGCCAACTTTATTCAGTCTCAAAGAGAGTAAAAGAAGTAAATAGAGAACGAATTTTATCCAAAGCTTTGAGCACAATGCAACGTAAATGGTTTATAAGGTACACGGCATCCTTTTACCCGTTAAAATCTTATGTCGGCTATACCAACTATATTGATGAGCTGACCCCGTTAGTAATGCTCAGCTTTTGTATTAGTCATACCGTCAGTTTGTTAATGCTACGATAGTTTGTAAAATAAAATAAAAGCTTAATATCTTTTTTAACAAACGTTCCTTGTTGAAATAACTAACCGTTGGTATACGCATAGAAACCCGTCTCAGCAGCATTCTCACTTGTTCTGAAGCTGGTTCTGATAAGAGTTCCGAAGAAAACAATGGATTTAGTATGTAATTGGGTGATACAACTGAACTATTCTTAAAATATTACTTTTAGTTTTCCTTGACCAGTGTTAAAGAATGGTTTAATGGTTTTCATAACACTTATAGTATGTCTATCAACTGTTAGATCTAAGCAAAAATTATTTTATGCTACCTGTAGCATCGTTTACCATTATAGTGGTCTTATAATCTGCGAAAATATATGTAAAATCGTTCTCCATATATATCGGAATGTCCATGTATTCATTAATTTTCACATGTAAAAATGGAGCAAATCTTTTCTCCAGCCTTTTTGCCTACCCTACTTACACAGGAAATTAATTAAGGAGGAACACAAAAGCATTCAAAATTCTCATCAACGTTAATAGGTGAAATTACAAGTAGTTTCGGGTTTCTAGTTTTTCTTGTACGCAAATAAAAATGAGACAGACACGGCTCGATTTTTCCTTAAATTTACGTTATTATATTTAATTCTAAAAAAAAATCATAAACTATTTTAGATAACTATACCCTCATATGATGACCGTGATTACTGTGACATGTTCGGTTATAAATTGACATTCATTATTCTCTTTATACCTGAAAATTCTACGTACAACAGATATTCGCAGCGTAATCGCATACAAGTAGCTAATAATTATGAGCAAACAACTTAATCATTCTGACCTGAACGGGTTTTCTGCTACACTTGAACAACCCTGTTTTCAACTTAATAGGCGGAATTCAAAAAGTCATTAAGTTCGTAATTTAAAAAAAGGAATTAAGCATATTATGCTACTCTTTCTTTATGGGTAAAAACTTAATTTGTAGTTTTCATTTAGTAATAAACATACATAAGTCGTGTCTACTGCCAAAGGAAAACCTATTATCTGGATATTACATCGTTCTGACATCCGAAATCCTCTGTTAATGTTTAGGTATATTATTACTATTTCATCGTTTTTCCATGTAACGCTTTAAATACTACAAACATATCTCATGTCAAGCAATAAATAAATAATCTGTAACCAGTGTTTTGTCTATTGGTGTAACCCAAAAAGTTAAAACCGCTATGTAACTTTACGAAATTGTTATAGAAGGCAAAACCAGTAACTGCCCTTAGACATTTTGACAAACCCCAACCTCAGTTGACCGTGGTGAATTCATTTTGATCATACGAGAGAATTTTTTTCCCAATTTCTTATTTGTCTACAGAATACAAAAATACTACCAAAAATGTTTTTAGAAGAAAACCTAATAAGTTACGTTAAATTTCAATGGAAACTGCAGCATTTATTTGCAACGTTTCCTTTCAAAATATCTTCTGGTAACAAGATAGTAGTGAGCAGTAGAACTGAGCTTATAAGAGTTCGGATAAAAATCGCATGCGAAGTCCTTCTGACGTGTTCCCTATGGGGGCAACTTCTGCAAGGTAGAAAAAGTGTGCCTTTGGTAGAAAACATGAAAGTCATGCTAATTGGAAGCGCCATGATAGGCTACACCACCACCAAGTGGATGATGTTGGATCGTCGAAAAAATGTGATTGAACTTTTTAACTTTCTCCTTCGGTTTGAAGAAAAACATTGCAGAGGTAATTAACTTATTATCCACGAAAAAATAGTTTATTTTCTTGCAAAACCAGTTCTATTTCTATTCCAAAAGGAGCAACTGACCAACTGATTCCAAGCGGGCTTAAAGGAACAATTGTTAAACTGGTTTCTTTATGTCTCACCACTTTTCCCATAATCAATGCTCTGGCGTACATCTTTATTTTATGGATCGCGCCCTGCAATTTGACTACGTTCCTTTACTTTATCATCCCAGACTGCAGAAATCCTGGAGAGATGTCTGCAGATTGGTCTATCTATTCCAGTATCATTTTGATTATACTTTGTTGTTTCACATTTTGGCAGACAATTGACCTGGGAGGGGACTTCTGTATTTTCCTCAATTTCTCCATACTCACTTCATATTCTTTTCACCGTTATGTGCATTTTGTCAGTAGACTTTTGGTGGTTAGACCCGAGAAAGCAGAAGATTGCTTTCACTTGTACCGGCAGATGCAAATTTTGAGCAGATGTCTAAATTTGTTTCAACAAGACGGACTTATCGTTGCTCATATTTTTCTTCTAATGCTCGGAGTCGTTATAGGTATCTTTTCGCTAGTTTCACTGGGACTGGATATATCCTTTCCAGATTTGGTAATGTTTATGTCAGTGGCAGTAGACGCGTCCATTGCACTAATTGTATACACAACTGCAATGGGACGTCTTTATTCTGCCTCAAAAAGGGTTAAAAATGTTAATAAGGAGAGGATTCTGGCTAATGCAAAGAGCCTACTCCAGCGCAAATGGATTGAAAGGTGTTCAACATCTTTAACGCCACTAAAGTCCTACATGGGTTATACTAACTATGTGGATGAGCTTACACCTTTGGTGACGATGAGCTTCTGCATCGACCAAACTGTTAGTTTGCTAATGCTAAAGTAGTTTGTGAAAACCACGTAGTAAATGCGTTATCCGGGGTAAAAAATGCTGGTAAAATCAAAACGTTGTGGGGATGGATGATGTATGAAAATTGTGAGGAATGGTGATGAAAATTTAAAGTAGTTAGAGGTTATATGCTTGATTAGCTAACCAAAATTCGTCCGCCACATTAAATAATTAAGCACAAAAAATCACAAAAATCTTATTTGGTCCTGTAGGATTTTTTAAATAAAGCATTATGTAATAATCAAGCAAATTCTGGAGCAATCAACATTTTACTATTTGACACCAAGATGTGATGTATACGTAGGACTGGAATTTTTTAAAGTATGTTCTGCATTAATACATTGAAATAAATTAATAAAAACTGAAAGGAAGAAACCAATAATTATAAAATCATGACTTACTGACATGAGGGCTCTATTTTGGCTTACAAAAAATACAGCATAATCATTAAATAATCATCTATAATGGCTACATTTTCGTTTTGGAAGTCATAATAACCATGCAATATTTTCTACGAATTTTAACAAAATAATAACACTTTATAAGAAAAAAATTCGTTATTAGATAGACGCAAAATGATTCTTAGAAGTGATTGCAAATCCCTATATTTGAGATAAGCCACATTATATCACCCAAAATCTAAAATGG
>JAQGAP010001032.1:0-23611 GCA_034697805.1 Orchesella bifasciata | reverse complement strand
GGACGGAGATGAAAGTCGACGATATGATATTGAATTTGTAGTAGTTTGCAAGGGGAATCTTGAGAGGAGGTAATATAATGAGAGCGTAGTAAAGTCATCCGCCCGTATAATTTTAAGTGTTGTGTGTATAATGTAAATATAATGGCCGGAAGCCTATTCTATTACATAAGAAAACGGCGTGAGCAAAAAAAAACCTCCTTGCCAGTTATGAATGAGAGTAGTGAAACTGGCAAACCATTTTTTATGCTGTGCTTAAACCACATTTGTGTTGGTGACTGACTTCAATGATGTTGATAGCGCTTTTCTCTCCATCGTCAACATGATCACCAAAACCCAACCTCCTCCTTTGGGGTAGTAGGCTCAGCTAAGAACCTAAATATTATACACTTCTCTACTTATAAGGGAATGGGATCTCTGGATATTTTGTCGTAAATCTGTCACATAATACTAATAAAACTCTATCTTCATTCGGATGTGTGTCCACGTTCCCCTAATCACATGTCCATGGCCATGCTTGAGGAGTAGTGTGATTCCCTCAACTCTTTAATTATTTACACTTGCTCCTTATGGGTTTCGAATGGAAAATTATTGCCGTTGTTGGAGCACAACAGATGTGAAACCTTGGCTTAAAAGGGATTGCCAAAATCATTTAAAAGTCACATCGCTCGCGTAAACTTTATATTTTTATTCTTGCTTCTTGGCAAATAGGATTTATTTAATTCATTTGCACACTACAATTCCCAATTTAGCATTTTCCTAGGGCTTGGCTCTGTGTACAAGGAACATAATGTGGTATGCATGCACCTACCATCTCTCTACCTAAAAAGAGGTTGTGCTCTTGCGACCACCTCAAAATTACATGAGCCATTGTAACTACACAATAGATTTCAGAATTAGTAACCAAAGCTCATCATGCCGAAACAATTTTTTTTGCGTACTGTTTGCTGCGTGAAACGCCACACCAGTTGCAGCAGCAAGTTTATCGACTACACCTTCCTCTGTCTGTACCATTATCCCATGAAGGAATGACATCACAATCCTTCGTACTAAATTATTTGAACTGTTTGAGCTGAGTTGTGCACTCTGTGAGCTTGCTTGGCATCATCAATGTAATGCTAATTTCATTTAATGAGTTATGCTTTCAAACTCCATACAATTCATAATCCATCGCCATAAATTCAACTTACAGCAACAGTTTTCCCTTTTGTTCCCTCTCTCTCTCTACCCGTCTGCAATACATCAATCTCTGCAAACTTTTTTGGGATGGGAGCTCAGCTCTGAGCATGATGAGATGTGAATGTGATGTATGCACACAAAATGCCGATACATCACAGTCTTTTTGATGATTACGGCAGAAGCACAATCCCATTTAGTTAGTTGTGTTTGCCTTGACTTATTATAGCAGCATAATTTACGCCGTAGCTGATCTCACCGTAAATATGTGTCTGTTACTATTTACAATGTTTATTTGACTTTTTAGAGCTCCCATACATTCGTTTCTACATATTGTATGACAGTTGTATGCAAATAGATAAATCAAATCTGGAAATGAATAAGTATAGCCACACAACTAGTAACTAGTGCACAATATATGGTTTATCCAAACGCCTAAAATGTATTCATGAATGGTAAAGTGTTTTCAACAGCCTGTCAATAGCCGAATCTAATCCAGTCGAAATGAGTTCTTCGAATGTCCTATCTAATCTGATGGATTTTAAGTGATTTCCGATTTTTTGTTTAAAAAATAGCTTTCATCCAGTTTTCCTCTCTTCATCTCCAGTTAATCTTTGTCGCTGACCGCCTTCAAGGAGTATAAAAAGGGCTGTAAGATTAAACGGAATGGAAAATGATTTCATTACAAAGGGTCTTTCGGCATCCCAGATGCAGCTAGCCGTCTTCGACTAGCCACCAGGTTGTATATTATGCATTACCTTTACTAGTATGTAAAAGAGGGGGAACAAGGGAATGCATGGAGCACAAAGCTATTAGCGGAGTAATACATTTTTTAGCTGAGGGAGTTAGTTTCAGGGATAGGTAGAATATGCTTATTGAGCTTTGAAATGTGTATGTGTGTGCATGCAATCAACCATGCGCTCAGAATCAGTCATTCAGTTGGTAGAATGGAATGGCAAGAAGAGGTTAAAAAAGTAAGGATGCGCTGTTTAGTGTTTTTGGAATAAGTGATGTTGATGGACCGTGGACGTGGGAGAATTGTTATTGCTTGACACTTTTTTAACCTTCATAAACCATCCGAGTGAACGCAGTTTGCGTACCTAATGTAAATGTAGCTGCTAGGTACTTTTAATACTTGTTTGACTGTGAGTCTAGTTAGGTGTGCGAGTTCAAGAAATATATGTAAACAATGCCTGTGCCATTTTCATACGGTTGGAAATTGTGAAGTGAAAATTTGCACGGCTTAATGTTTAAATGGAAAGTTTATGTAAGCCTTGAAACATCATTGGGTTTCCCTGAATTGATCTGGGTATCGCTATTTACACAGGGGATGGAGATCATGGGGACGGCATGGAGAGTGGTCCTGGAGGACAATCAATCTATTAAAGTTAAAAGAATGCAGTGGTCGTGATGCGTTTGTATTTTTGATGATTCATGCTTCGCAGACGGTGCTTCTAGCCATCCCCGTCATTCCACCTCTTTCACAAAGAGCTGTTAAACGTGGTAGCTCTGGTCGTAAGGACTTAGCTTAATGGGTTGTGGCATTACTTTACAATTTTTCTGGAAGACGAAAATTGTAATTGTGATGATGAGGGTGAGTGAGTCCAGTCATCAAATGGGTTGGAGGCATGGAGATATCAGTGTGCTTTTGTTGAAAATCATAAAAATGCCGATTTTGATGGTGGAGAAATCAAATGTAGGGCATAAAAATGATCATGATGATGATACAAAACAAGAAGTAGATTACAAAAAAATGCCTCTCAGTTTGCCTCTTTCATACCAGCATAGCATGCATTTCATGGCTTTGCTGTTTACTTTGAGTTTTTACGACTCCCTTCAGGGTCTAGTGGAACTGGTGTGTTTTTAGAGAGAGCGACCGAGTGAGAGAGTGAAAAGCGTTGTGGATCTAAAAAAACACCAAAAGGGTTCTTGTGCTTCCAGAGATTCCTTTAATATCCCATGTATAATGGGCTTCTGAGTCGTTTACGTTGAGGACCAAAAACACTTGAACTTACGGATTCGGCATCTTAAATGGTTGTGTCTAATACACCAGTGAGGAATTGAACTGGTAGGCCATATTAAAAAAGTATTTTGTTGATACCGTAGGCGAATCTTCGTGAGTTAGTTAACCACATGCCTTTTCATAATATTTTGTGAAGCCTGCTGCTGTTGCTGCGGAATATGCCGGCTTCCCTGCGTTTTGTGATGCTAATAATCCGTGCATCCTCTCTGGACTGGACGTGCCCAGCCTTCTTCGTCTAGCCACTTAACCCATCATCATCATCCACGGTCATGCAACAGGAACAGATGGACACTGTGCTGGTGCACAGAGTGCTTTCATTTCATACTTAATGTTGAGAAGGTGGCGGCGACTCTTTATTCCGTGAAGACTGGAACATTAGCTCATGTATGCGCTGTTGTACACACATTATACTGCGTTCTTTCTATGAAAGCAGTTATCTCACATGCTGTAGCGTATTATTTCTATAAAAAAAGAGAATCCGATGAGGACCAACGTTTTTTAAGTTTGTGTGAGGAAATTGGAAAAATGAGACGGAATAAGTATAAAGCACAAAAAATTGGACGCCTTTTCCTCCTACTTATTTAATAACTTTGAGACATTGGTGTCCAGTCCTACCCATCCAAATGCAACGTTCCGTTGCTGAGGAGAGAGTGCTAAGCTGTTAATGTTGAAAGTGGAATGAAACTTGGGATTATTGATTGTCGTATAGTCACCAATACATTATATACATATATGAAAGTGAATTTGATTATTCGAGAATGAAAATAATGTAGGGCTCATGCTCATCATATTTATGCACCGACAAAACTTAATATGGCTTCTCCTGTTCAGACATAAGATCGTGTCGTAATAACATAGCCATGCGGAAAAATAAAATGTAAGTGAAGTTAGCAAAATTAAATAATATTTTTCCAAAACTAAACGTTATTTAACGTGTACAGTAAAAGCGTCAAGTTAAAAGTACGTCTGAGTCTGCATGCAACAGCATAAGGTTCCTCCTCCTTCTACCTGTGAATGGTGATCAAACAGATCCACCCATTGCATGACATTACGTCACCTCAACAACAATACAATACGTTTCCAGGATTTTTACCATTTTAGATTTTTTAACTAAGAATAATAAAATTCACACTCGATTCAGATTCAATGCACGACAGCTTTCTGTAAAAATATGAGAGCTGGAGAGGTGTTCTTTTTGCTTTTGCAAACACGCAATTTGAGTACACAGCATTCAGTTCGGTGAAGAGTGAAGAGCATATAGTATCACATACATTGGTTGAGCAATTTCGTGAAAACAAAGTATTAAAATATTACATGCTTGCTGCTGGACAGTAATGATGATGGGTGGGTAACTAGAAAATGACCAACATATCCGGTCCCACCTTTAAGAACAAGTGTCCCTAACCGACATGCATGCTTACATGTTCAAAATATTCTCTAGGTATTTTTTACCTTCTCAGAAGATGAACTACCATCTTCCTTGCCTTTTGGCAAAAGTAGAGTGTTGTCAAAGGAACTTTTATCAAGGTGCATGCTCCAATGCTCCTTCACACAAAAACGTTCAGTGGAGAAACCTTGTGTTGGAACGGAATGGCAAATCGTCGATAATGATTTTTGTGAACAGAGGAGAATGAAAATGATTGCTGGTTTTGATCAAAATAATTCCCACATGCAAGGTGGGAACTGTTTCTCTCTCCCTCTTGTTGCGTCTTCACATGTTTTGGGAAAACCAATGGCGCCTGTTGGCAATCCATGTAAAATAGAAATGACCTTGCAATTGGGATATTATTATGTTGGTTGTAAGCAAGCATAAAATAATTCATGGATTAGTGATTATGTTATATATTTTCCATAGAGGCAGAAAAGAGAGATGGAGATACTCTCTTTTATCCTTCATGGGTTTGGCTGATACCTCAAAAAACATTCAAATGCAAACTAATTCACATCAAGTTATATTTTCATTGGTTTGCTGGTTTGGTAGCACACAACTGACTGGAAGGTTATTCCAATTTTTCCAGCCTGTAATTGTTGGGTAGATTTAAACCTCTGCTGTGTGTGTGTGTTGCTAGAAGCCAAGGTCTTCTTTATTCTGTTTCATGCTCCATTGAAACTACTTTTCCAAAATGATCCACTAACGATCTTCTTCCTTTTTGTTATGCCCAATATTATTATGAATCAGAATTCATGCATGACTCAAATTAAATATAGTTTAAACATACACATTTTACCAACTATCTCTATTCATTTTCCAATTTAATATCACATTCATCAGCAAATCTGCGTGGAGCTCAGCCCTAAAGTGCTTTGTGCGCTAACTAACTAACTCCTGCCGTTTGTGGTCAGCTCCATGAAAATGTTTTATTATCTGTGATGGGCTGGGCCCACAGTTATTGACAGAGTTTTGAATAACAAAGTTTGCAGTTGTTGAAATTTTTTTGTATAGAAAAAATACTGCCGATAATTTAAATGTAAGTTTATTGTTATCAACCGAAAGGAATGAGATAGAGATAGGTAAATGTATGCGAGAATACAAAAGATAAAATATAGCTACATTATTTTCAAGCCTGTGGCAATCCATGATAGTCATCTTCTATGGAACGTAGCATTTTATGCATGTACTGCAGCTTAAACAACAAGCGGAAACCTGAGTGCACACAGGTACATAACATCTGCACTGTTAGGTTGGTTTGGTTTTGGTATCATGATCATTGTATGAAGTTTCTTTTTGATACATGCACTTAACCTGCTTCCAGTCTTTATCTTTGAGTAGACAATGCACCAAACAAGCCAGCCAGTCTTCATTAATGTGTTGAAATACGAGAAAACCATTTTAGCCACAAGGATACTGAATTTTACCACGAACGCAGAGGAACACAGCCGATGGGAAAGAAATGGGCTTGAAGGTGCATATTATTTATATACAGGTATATTTTAAAGCATACACTTCGTCCGTCGTCATCTCTCTTTGCGTGTGGAAGTTAGAAGCGAAGGATTCTAGCGAAGAATGCCTCCAAGAAAGACAAAAACACCTTAACTTGATTTGCCCCTTGTCTTGGATATTTTCTTCGTAAGTCAGAAGACAACCACAAAAAAACACAACCATTCTCTGTAATCTACTCCGTTTCACTCACGCATGCAGTTTCACTCACCATCATCACCACCACACCATCCCATCGTGCATAATAGTTATGCATAGTAGGTCAAGCCAACTTTGAGTCCGAGAGCTAGAGGACAGAGAGAGGGAGAGTGATGCTTGAGCTGGAGCGTAATTATGTAAAAGATTTTTTAATGGAGAAGAAGAGCACAAAAGTCTCTGCTTCTCTCTTTATCCAGAGTTTCTCATGCTCAAAAACACGGATTGTTGTAGCAGAACAAAGCTGGTGGAACATTATCATCATCGACATCATTATATACGGCTTTAACAGTCTAATACAATGATACTCTGTGGCCAAAAATCTTTATAAAAGTACATCCTGTGTGTTTTCTCTGTAATGAAATATAAGGATTTTGATTTTCTGCATGATAATGGAATATAACTTTCAGCCTTTTTTTTATATCATGCACTTTTGATCAAATTTTTTTTGTATGCAAAAGTCCAGTAGGTAATTTCAGAGGCATGATGTATGTAATAAAAATCAACAGCTTAGAACTTCTGGAGGAGCTAAATGGTGTAATCTCTTTTTCTCTCAACGAAAAAAAAACTTTACAAGTGGAAATTTGACTTGTGCAAAGTTATATTATTGAGAAACACATTGTTTAATACTTTCATCTCCGTCTAATTCTTCCAGTGAACGAAAAAGTGCGATCTACTTCGATCGCATCAACCATGACATATAATCCCAGATAAGTTTCACCTCTTTACAAGCTCTTTAGTAAATTCGAAGACACATTATATATTATGCTAACTGGCATTGGTTGTGCTAAGGTTGTGATTTTAACAAGATTTGATTGAACACGAAAGCTAACAGCTCAATTCACCAAAAATACTTTTTCTCCGTGTTAACGTAATTAGCACCGGTTTATTAAACAATGCTATAGTGTTGCGCCCATTAAAAAAACTTGGGAAAAGAAACTTATATGGATAAATTTAATAACGTGTATTTTTCTATGTTGGTAATTTTTCGAAACATTTTTTATCACACAGCATATTAGCAAAAATGATGAAGATACTCATCTGTCTGACGAAAGGAGAAGCTAATCCAGATTTTTAAATGGGCTAATGTCTTCATCATGATGCTCATTTCTGAGGAACGCTGTCTTTTCATTTCATATTATTTCATGAGTCTGACTTGATTTGAGTTGAGAAGCATGACACACGAATCAGTTTAATGTGTTTTGATTGCAGCAGAAAAAATGTGTACTCAACTGCACAGTTATAAAAAGTACTAGATGTAGAGCATGCTATAGCAGTTTCAATTTGCTCACCAGGCTCCCTTCATATTATTGGTTCACACTCGAAACGTCTATGAAGGCAGGGCGTGGTTCATTTAAAAGTTTAGCAAATTCCTTTTTGCAACAATGATATTGTACTCAAAGAGATGGTAAGTGTATCAAAAGAATAAAGGAGCGTAGTTACATTGCATGCATCACAAATGCAATCAACAATGCACTGCAATGAGAGCAGCGCAGCATAGTACAGTAGTGCTCAGCAGCTGAGGATAGCGAATAAGAGGAGACGAAGGGAACATAGCAATCTTTGATTTGTTTACTTTCATCACTGCTTATAACATAATGTTCGAGTAAAATCGTTAATCTTTATCAAAGGGGGTTTGGCCATTGGCAAACCTACTTTGCTTTTGAAAACCGTCTATTTAATCGTGCGATAGTACTTGTCTCATCAAAAATCATATAGGCTCCCTCATTGTTGCTGCCATTACATTACACTCATGCTCTTCTCTCTGGTGGAGTGAATACAAAAGAAAAAAAAATCTTTTGTATGCTAAAGCTAGAGCAATATTCTTAATATGACCATCGCCATTTTATAGTGAAGCAGATCTCAAACTTTTTTTTATTTTAAACTTCACTTGTGGTTTGGTTGAGGAGTTGATCTGCTTGTATGCCTACATATATTTTAGGCTCAGCCGACATATTTGCTTATTATGCTCTCCATTCATATTCATACCTATATGCATGTTAGCGCAACGTAACGTTAGCAAGAGATAATCGCATATTGCTCTGGTTTCTCAAATCTATCTCCTCTCAATAATTTCGTACACTCCTCCTAAGGCTTGGCAAAAATCAAACCCAGTTGTAAGTTGTAGTAGCCCAGCCAATAACGAAATCAACGTGATGCTCACGTCTATCGAAATGAAGGAAAGGTCTATACAAAACAGCTTCGAAATTAGTAATGAGATTGCCAACAGGGTAAATAGCTTGAGCATCTTCATAATCTGAGTGCACAAAAAGGGATTTGTTCGTAGCAGCCTGAAAATTTATTTGCACACATGACTTGTAAGCTCGGATATATAGATTTCGCATCGGGAAAGTGTTCACATATAAAGAAACTGTTGGATTTGAAGCTTGCTATGTGAATAAGACAGGCTGACATTAATTCTCCTATTGAACTGTTACCTATCACAAGCCGCTACCAAACCAAACCAATGATGCTATCAGAAAAAAGTCTTTTGAGAACCACTCATGATTTTTTGGGCAAGCTTTCACTTATTTTATTGCTCTACAAGTCGGTAATAATGTCCGTCAGCTATGAGATGATTTTTTTGCGATTGTTTATTGCCCAATATGTTAACGCTGGGAGGCCGAATTGAATGAAGGTGATGAAGAGAAGAAAAAACCGTGAGGGTAGTGTTTTGTTTCAGTGAGCAAAACACAATGGTAGTTTGTACTTTTTTACTGTGTTTCATTCACAAATACCTCTTATATCTGGTTTTAGCTGATGATGACCAAAACTGTAATGACAGAAAATGCCCAGAAAAGTTTTTTTCTTGCAAATTAAGATTTTCCAAATATCATCATACACTTACAACTCCTCATATTACGTAATAGCTGAAGACGCTTGCCAAACTCAGTCACAAAACTGCACCGCTACCACAAATCAAAGCGCTCAATAAGTAGTGAAGTAAAAGTCTCAATCTCGCATGTTGAGAAATTATGTGTCAATCTTCCACATCAATTATTGTTCACCATGGACATAAGTATGAAGGGTTGAACAGTAGCTCACTTAGTTTGTCCTCATCACAAGACAATTTTTCATGGTGGTGGAGGAATAGCTGTCGAATTGAAAAAATGAAATGCTTCATTAGCCAGCTAAATTCAACACGGTTACCATTGTATTGTGTCCCTAACGATGAGGACAGTTTGGCAATGTCTCTCTGAGGACATGCCTTTTCTCAAGTAAAGGGACAGGCTCGTCGATAAAAGCACTTGAGTCTCCACATTTCTTACTGCTCCTCTGCAACTTTCAAACTCTCGCAACTTTGTTCAGCCCGTTGTACGTTTTTTTACATTGTTATTCAAATTTTATTACATATAATAACAAAAATAATAATAATTATAGTAATGTATGTTCCTATATTACGGTTATTGAGTGCCTACTTGAGTAAGCTGAAAAATCGAATTTGACTGACGATTGATAATTTATGAGTCTAGCTCATTTATGACGAAATTTCGTTGATAAAAATAAGAAACAGAATATTGAGAACGTGAGAGTTCGATTGAGAGGAGGAGGACGCTCAAAGTAAGTGTGTGCATAGTGTTTCTGCATACTTTAGCATGGCTCACATTTAGACTCATTAGTACTCTACTTTCTTGCTTGTCTAAAATAAATTGGAGATGAAGATCTTTATTGGCTTATTGGTTTCATGCTAATTCACTGCGCATGCGTGGTTGAGAAGAACAATTGAAATGGGTCAGTTTTTGGAAGGATGATTGCAGGGTTTTTTCTCTCTCGTGTTTATATGCAGATAACCAATATAATATGCAATGTGCTGGTGTCGTAGTCGTATCGTTCCTTATTATCATCATCATCAATGATGAACTTCTTTAGCACACCATCGTGTCATCTATTTTCACTTGCCTTGTCAAACAAAATATTTGCTAATAATAGAGGTGTGCTCAATTGTAAGCACACCTCATTTTTCCACAACATCAGATCAGCGAGTCGACAACGCAACGGCAAGGACTTGTCTGTGATGTGGTTTGGTTTGGCTATTTTTATAATTCAGTTTGGTAGTTAAGAGTTCAGCCACTCCAATTACTGAGAGAGATGAGTTTTTGATTTTTATTGCCACATCACATCCCATCACATCACAACCAGAGAGAGCTTTTACTTGGGAACTCTTTTCATGCACAACTGTGATTGCTTCTGTACCGTTCCTCTAGAGCTAATGCAATGCGATGGTGTTTAGAAATGGTGTGAGGAGGATGGATGGAAGCCTCCCAAACTGACATAGATAGGAACTTATTGTGAAACGACTCAAGAGAGAATTGACCAGTCGGTGGTATGGCATCCCAGGTTCTCTGTCAATGGGTTTATTGATAGCTCATCATCAGATACGGCTGAGGTAATCTCATCTCACGAACACCACCACGTAAATCGTGAAATGATGAATAAAAAGAGAATGAGACTTGGAATTTGAATTCAAGTTGAGGTTTGCTCAGTTTTCTTTAAAGCTTTGTGATATTGATATAGATTTGTACGGTCGCGTTCTCTTGTGCAACCCCTTCTTTCATGAGTATTATGACGAGGATGAGATTCCTAATCTTTGATATCTTGATATGAGGCATGCTGCTGAAATGTGCCAAATGAATTTTTCACACACGTCATGTTATCTTTTTGAAGAGGGTTCTCACTGATTTTGCACCCAGATCCCTTTGTCAACCTTAAGATTCGCCTTGTCTAATTAAGAATGATCAAGGGAAGGGATGCAAGTCATGTATAATGCTTGCACATTACAATTGTAAGCTGTAAAAGTGCTTGACTAACCCCTTTTAATTCGCAGAATCCTTACGGAAGAGTTTGAGTGTTGCATAAGGTGTATGTATTGATGGACGGATGTGCTCATGCACGAGTGGATATTCACTTATTCTTACCGAAGTAATAACTAGAACGCTTGCATTGTGAGATTTCAAAAAGTATCCATTTCTTTAAAAAATGCAAAAGCAATAAACAAAGATGGCTTAGGACCAGAAACTGTGAATTCGCTTCACACATACTAAAAGAATGTTTCAAAAGTGGCAGCTTTTAAACTATGAAATAAAGACCTACCGCATCACCTAATTTTTTGTTATGATTACTTGTTACTGTAAAAAAAAAGGTTTATTAGAATAATGCATGAGGTCCCATGGAAAAAAATTGCCGAACGGTTTGAGGCAGCTACCTACACTGGGACTACCACCAATGAATTCATCTTCACTGCAGGCTCTATCAAATTATTATGTGGAGTCCAAGAGGTGGTTCCCATTATTTACGAGTTACGATTAGATTTGAAGCATGCTGGGCTATTGTCAGCTATTTGATCACGATCGCACATGATGCGTAACACCAGTCAGTGCTCTAATAAAAGATAAGAAGCTCTTTTTCTTACACATTAGTATACAAAAAAATTAACAATGGCTCAGTCAGTTGAGTGAGGATGAGATTCTCGTTGTTACATCTGGAGCTACACGGAGCTACACGGAACACGGTAGCTACATGACGGCAAAGAGAGAGAGAGAGGAAGAACCGATGTTCACAATTTATTTATTGCTGCTAACTGTCTCAACTAGATTGGAGGATGGTGCCTTGAGAATGATTTGGTCTGATTTGCATGCAATTTCATATTATTTTATTGTTTATTTTGGTTTCCTTTCGTTGTAACGTGTCAACAAGGATGGGAAGCATGATTTTGAAGTCGTGATGCTTAGGCCTTCACAGAAAATTTTTTGAGATGATTCGAAATATGAAGTTTAAGAGGAAATTCGAATTCTATCCCTTTATGGTTCGCTTTGAATGTCCCCAAATCTCTAGAGTTTGAGTAAATATGACATATATTTAAAGCTCTGTCATTTACAAATGAATTTTAATTTATCTTTTGATGTTGCCGTGGTTGAAGAACTTTTTTGAATTTATTTTTACCTATCCTGTTCACAAGTTTGCAAGCATATAGTATTTAATGATATATGCTGTTATCTTGTTTCATTTCACAAAGCTGCTTCTTACACAAGAAAAAAAAGAAGACAAGTCTGAGTTGATTTTTAAAAAACCAGAGATGGGCATCACATTTCAAGTGGTCACAGACATTTTTGGGTGTGACATCAAGTTTGTCCAGCAGTCAAGTTAATCCACGCAGAGAGTAACGTGGAGTTTACTTGAGTTGGCTGCATGTTTGCCAGTGGTGGGGTGTCGTGTGTGGGCACTTATGGAAATTCATGCATGCTTTGCTTACATCATGAAGACAGATGATGGTAGCAACAGCAATGAGTATCGCCGTGATTGCTTATGTTGTTTTTTATTTACTAGCAGCATTAAGTTACTTAAATATATTTTTCGCTGGCTTCACCACGACTTCTGAATTACAAGACAACGCCATTCAGGGTAATGCTCGGATTAGCAACGAAATCAACTGATGCGGAATTGTTAGGTGGCTTCGAAAGTATTTTTGCTTGCTTTACAATTACAATACGAAGTTAAATACGAGTTTTTTATGCAATATAAAAATGGTGGCCAAATAGCTAAAATTTCTGTTGCACTTTCACATTTGACATTTTAAAAGTTATAAATTGAAGTGCTAAATGGTTAAGGAAATGGCAATATTATATGATTTAATATAATTCACTTAAATACGCATTTGCATCTATAAAAAGTAGCATAGCATTGAGACAGAGCCAGTAAACTGAATTCTCAAAAGCAGTGAGTTTTTTTTGCACAGAATGGTAATACGCGTACAGTAATGTGCATACGTATTATCATGCTGTTCTCTCAAAATCATCTTTATCAGTCACCTTGGAATCTCGAGACAAATGTTAGCTGTCATTGCATTCAAATAAGGCCCTTTATATCATTCATCTTCCTTTCTAGTCATTTATAATAAAAATGGAGGAGAGGAAGAAGAGGATGATTCCGTTCCATTGTGTTATTGTGTCTCAATACTCATTTTGCTGTAGTTTATTATCTTACGCCTTGATTATTGCTTTCACCAAGGTAAAACATACAAACTACATGCATACCACAGAGAATATTCATTAGTCATGGCTGCTACTCATTAGTTTTTTGGGGATACCACCCATAGTGCAAAAATGTGGACCTGACACTTTCTTCATTGAAAGCATTTTTGTAGAGCATTTTATGACAGTCATCATTACTTTATTCAAATTTATAGTGTACACCTTTTGTGGTTAAAATATTTTCTTATTTTTTTACGAAAAAAAAATTAGCAAGTGGAGAACCATGACCAACGTAAACTATACATGTCCATCCACATGATTAATTTGAGTGGCGACATAGCCACAAAGATAAATTTATTATTCCCTCAAGAAGGTTTGAAGGTAAACAAGAGTAATAATTAGAAAGGGGGCGAGAAGACATCTGCATCTTCCTATTAGAATGCGAGATGCTTAGTAACTGTCAATTTTTCATCCTCTTCCTCTTAATATCTATAATAAATACATTTAGATTCGCAAAATTTATAGATGATCTGCTCTGCTTGTGCACACGCGCTAATGCATGCAATTGTAGCTCATCTTCAGCCATTTACTCACAAAAGAGGTAGATTAAAGGACCCTTTTGAAGAGTGGAAAAGTGCTGATTTTTAACTTATCAATCAAATCTGACAAAAAATTGCCAACTAGTTGTTTTGGCATGCAACCATTATCACGATGATGATCATGATCGAAGGCATCAACTCCACATTGCATTGCTGACCTTTTGCCATGCAAAAATTAGAGTACTCACTCAACCCCAAGTTTCAGGAACATGCATGATGACATCCACTATTATTGCTTTTTAACTCACCTTCTAAACGATTTCCCTGTTCAGTCAAACTATTGATGAGTTAATAACTCTTGAAAGAATTTTATGCATTAAAATACAGACAACCCATCTGCCGTCACTCCTCTTCTGCCCCTCTCAACTAAAATTATTCGATCGGTTTCTTGCATGAAAAAAAATGCATATTTTGTGCACTCTGCTTTCGAATTGAGGCGATATGCAGTACCATGCCAGCAAGTTTTTTAAAACAAAAAATAGAAAACAACAAAAGCTGTTTAGTCAAGCCTCTTACCGGCTTGTTTGCCATGCATTTAAGTTCATTATAACACTCACAAACAAATAAATACTTGCAAAACAAATAGGTATGTGGGTTTCTTTGATATACTCATTCGACACCCCACAATCCTCTCAAACATGAGTACTTTCATTCCAAATCTTAGTACTAATAATAATAATTGCCAAGTCAGACGGCACAATTAAAAATGACTCCTTTTAACTAATTTCGCTGCACTAGTGCAGTAATTAATTCGTATAACATTCATTATGCATAAATACACAGCAACAGCTGCAGTTGGGTGCATGCATGCAAGTCAGCAATTCAAGATGATAAGGTGATATATCATTTTACATTCTACTTAAGCAGTCTACACTAATTTTGTGTAGATATGCGTTTTCTAATAACAACAAGACAATTTTTTTTATCAGAGACGAAAACTTAAGAAAACAGCATGTAACGAAAATGCTGTGCAAACGTGACGCAAACATGGTTATAACGGATCATAATATTATCGTGAACAGAGTCATGCTCCTTTTGGGTAGCACGTATCTTTTATTTGCTTCTGTAGAAAAGTAAACTGGTAAAAAGTTAAAGAGTCAGGATTAGTTACACTACATCACGATAACCTTTAAGCGAAAGCATTTACACATAAATAACTATGTCATGTGGTAAAGCCAATAGTTGCTGCAGATTGTATACACTTCGATTTCAATAGTTCCTATGTAAATTTCAGTAAAGTGCATAAAAGACGAGGTTTTTAAAAATTGAAAAGTGGCTTTTCTTTTCCAATTTTTTCACATGCTCATTTGCTCAGCTCAAATCAAAGATTTTATAGGAAAAGAGGTTTTGCCCAAAACTCAAAAAATGAGCTTACGAGCATGATATGAAATCAGAGTTTTGACACATTTTTTGGGTAAAATTTTACCTGATCATTAATGAAAGTTGTTTGGTGGATGGTGATACTACAATGTTAAGTTGAACTGTTGAACAACAAGTGTGATCAGTTTTTCCCTTTCTTAAATGATGTATAAGACTACTAATCGCAAGATATAGAGAGTAAGCAGAGAGAGCACTCTTGATTGTCATGAAGCTCCAAAGATACGTAATCAAAATCAAACAGGATGATAAAATTGATCTAATATGTACAATGCTGAAACATGCACAAACACCAGCAAAACGAGAAGATGAGAACAAAACAGTCATAAACTAATCAGCTACAAAGTATAGGCTAATGCTTCAAGAGTTTGCTTTTAGTAGAAACATAAACATTTTCATGAAGGCTTTAAAACATTCTTGGGATATTATGTATGTATATGAGATATTTTGGTGAATCCACTTGAGCTTGTGTAACAGGTTTTTCTTACATTCGCCCCTTGCATTTTTCATGTGCTTTATTTCATGATGTCATTTCATATGCTTGCTAAAGCTAAAAGTAAGCTATTGTTGAGCGTGAAAGTTCTTTCATCTTTTTTGTAGTAATTAGCAACAATTAATGAATACGTACTAATGAGCTTCATCGACTTTAAGAGAGACCCGCCTATGCATAATTGGAAAGCGTTGTGCACTATGATTGCTAATAATTTGCTGTAGATTCCTGAAATATTGATAAATATTCAGTACGTTGAGGCTCCTGATTTTGGGCCAAAATTAGAACCCTGTTTGCGTTTGTACACCAAAACTTCAGAGAGGTTTTAACTAATAATTTGCTTTGTGTTTGTTACAGAGTGAGGTCTTTCGCATTTGCTGGAAATCTTTTTAGCGGCCGACTTGGATTCTGCGTCGAGCACGAGATCAACGAATCCTGTCTTGTAGAATAATAAACACGCTAATAACAGTCATTTAACAATTTTAGTTGACAAGTGTATTGTGAAAGCTATTCCTGGTGTGTATAGCCGGAAGAGTATTTTTGTAGATTTTACAAGTGACTGTAATAGAAAATATGGTTTCCCGTGAAAAGTATAAGCTCAATTTGTTGGACTGATACTATAAGTGATTCATATGCCCTTCCAAAAACTGTGTGATCCGATGCCTACCGATCGAGTTGTACGTCCCAACATGAGCTCCAAAGAGGTAATAATCAAATGATTTTCAAATTAAATACCAATTTTAAAGAGGAAAGTTAATTTATTTCCTTCTCTGGCCTGAAGTGTTTTTCGCAATAATCGATTTGTTATGAAGCAACGCGTATGAAGATTTTGTCCTTATTTCTACAGGATGTTTGCATAACACAGATAAAAAGGAGCTTGACGTCGTGGTTCAATCTTAAATAAAAATTTAATGCACCGACGATTTATCCTCTTCCTCTTCTTCCATTGCTAGTTGAGTGTTTTTCTATTTCATTTACTACTGTGCAGGTGGTATGTTAAAGTTGTAGCGGTCCAAATTCAATCACTGGATTTATTGACGAAAAGAACCATGGCGAAATCTAATTTTTAGCACTCGTTCAATAAATACCAGAGTAGTAGTAGTGTAATTACATGAGTTTGCTTGCAATTCAATAAAAACATGGGATATACGAACCACTCTAAATTAAACAAATGAAGCGTTTTAATAACCAAGTTTACCCACACTATAAAAAATGATTATGGACACGATTTTTTATTTGACCATGCTTACACTCTTGTATACATACACAACGTGCAAGTAGGCGACCAACCTCAGCGTTTGTAGAAAGGAGATGAGCTCATAAAAGTCAGCATATCATTACTGGTGGTGAACCAGATCAACTCTTTTTTAAAGTGATCCTCTCTAGTAGTTTTAAACGTATTACAACAATTCCTCGGGACACATGGAGGAAGATTGCGTTTATTATTATTATCAACGTGTTTCCCTCCTATCATTATGCACGGATCTTATATAAGCACATGCATTAAATTGGCAAACTACTTGCTACTGGGTGAGTGAGTGTGGCGGTTGCCTAATAATGCCTACAGGATTCAATTTAAGCAGCCATGTAAACAAGATGAAGATTTTTAACAAGTTACTCACTGACTTTTTCAGTTTACATATTAGCTGCTGATGATATTCAATACAATATCGATAAAAATCAATCCAAGGAATTTTGCTAAGGTTTTTAGTTATCTTACTGCCCTCCGTAATGAATTATGCATGATGAGATCATGTGTACACATCGGAAAAAGATGCTGCACACGTTATATAAGGATGTTTTTAAAATCGCCTTAGCTCAATTCTCAAGAGATGCTCCTGTTTAACAAATAGCCTCCAATGCATACATCTGCATCAGAAGATGATGATGAGAAATGAGGCATGGTATCATTCTTGATAACCACATTATGAAAAATGCTAAACACCCTTTTGTATTATACATTTCAAAAGTGGTTAGCAAGAGCCTCTGCTTCTTACGTGTGGGGTATCAGATTCAATTAATTTTTATTTCAACTCATGTTTATTTTATTGCTTATTACAGATTTATTGAGGATGTTCTCTGATGGTGGAACAAATGAATGCACTTGTAGATTTAGATGCGCGATAAAAAGAGTTGTGCGTGTTTTTATACACTTCTTCCTCACAAGACTGCTTCTATTGCACGATATTCGTAGGGAATGATGAGGAACTAACTTTTGATCATTCAAATGTTTGTTTTGTAATCTGGTAGAAGCATAAAATTATATTATACGAAGGGCCACAAAAAATCGACAGTTTCGAAAAATATTATCATTTTATTATGCAAACCCACAGAAAAAATCCTGCTTCATTTGGGGTAAAATTACGCAAAACTGATGGAAATATGCCATGATTATATTTTATACGCTTTTGTAAACTTCACGTTCACATATGAATGACATTAGTCTCTGTCTCGCGAGAGTTAGAGTTATTTCAAGATTGTTAAGTAACTAGTACGTCTGCGTTGATGACACTTGAATCTGTAAGAATGCAGAACGAGTGGTTTATGAACACAGTTGTGCAACGCAGCCATGCTTACCCCTTCTTGATGCAAATGGAGTCTATTTAGTTTGATATGATTAGAGTTGAGGAGAGGAGAGAGGGACGAGAAACGAAGGAGAAAAATGGGAGAGGTACCTTTTTGGCCAGAACAGAAGAGACGATGAATTGAGAAGGAGTACAAACAACAGCATTGGTTGCTGTTGGTACTGCACAGTCCGCGACTTGCTTAAAGAAAGAAAATGTCGAATTGAATTTAAAGTAATTGATATGATGACGCTAAAAGCTCATGGGTTCATCAAACAAATGGGTGTATCTACATGCTAGATATATTTAGCTAAGATTTAGTAGATAGACATCATTTCTGTAAAAAGAGAGAAGAGAGCTCCGCGCTCACCCATGTATAAAAAGTATGTGCCAAGCCTAAAGTTGGGTGGGGTGGATTCACATTATGCATGCATTATTTTAAAAACTATGCTTTTGTAGAATCTCATAATAAACACCTAACTTTACTCACTCATATTATTCATTACATGCACCACATAATGTGGCCAAAGAGGCAAGAAAATGGACATTATTACTTATTATTCCCATGCTCCTTTTGGAGACTCATGTAGGTTTTCTCGTACAATACCCCAAGATCCCTCTTGGAAAGATGTGAATCATTGTGAATGAAAAGCCGAAAAATGTTCATTCTTCATCACTTTTGTGAGTTTGTGACAAACTCATGGATCATGAATAAACTATTAACCAATAGCAATAGCAAATTCAATTTTGATGAGTCCACACAAATTGCTCTTTGTTGACTTTGCATTAGGTGGGATCCTATCGTTGAGGCTTGGCACGCTGTGACTCCATTTAAAATAAATAAATATACGAACAGTTTGAAAAATCACGTTTGATTTAAATTTCATATCTCTTCTTCTCGTATGGGATGTGGGATGCTTTTCAGTGGAATTTCACCCTCGAACACATGGTGCATTTTTCCTAAAATCCAAGCCAAGTGACCTGTGGAGGTCATCTCTTTGTACATAAGAACGCGAACGGGTGATGACGAGAAGACAGTGAAATCATGTAATTGCTTGAAGAGGAACTAAACCAACGCCTTCACAAAGTTTTATATACAAAAAAACGCATAATAGCTAAGTGTGGTCCACCTCTCTCTTCTCCCCTCTTTTCTCTCTCTCTCTTTTTCTGAGTTTAATTTGATCTGACAGAGAATAGGCAGAGTTTGATTGTATTTAGGGTACGATGAAGATTCATAATGAAAACTTAATGCATAAGTACATAACACTTTCCCATGTCTCAAGTCCAACTCCCAGTTTATGTAGCCCATCATCATCATATCAGGTAGATGGATATTCCAATCCAATGTGGTTTTTCGTCCACATGAAAGCCAGGTAGTACGGTAGAGTACTGAGGAAACAAGGTGCTTTATATTTCATATCAGAGTGATGTGATGCAACGCATTAATACTCCTTAGTTTTTTTCTTCATCTCCTTGCTCATCTTGAGGAGCATCATGATATGATGATGAATGCATGCGTGGATGCGTCTTCCTTTTGTGCTCGTACCTGTACATCTCTGAATGCATGTTTGTGCATGTAAATTTGTGTTGCTTCTTTGAACACTGTTGCATGAGATATTAGAAGGAAGGTTTTTTTGATGTTTGAAAAATGCTCCTTATGATTTCTCACTGCTTCATAGAACACAGGAGACACACCTTAAATAATAGTTTAAACATTTATACTCTTCTGTGAACATTTTTCTTCGCCTCTGCCTGTATCTCGAAGGCGTCGTCAATTTTTGCCTTTCTTCACGATCTAATGCAAACAAACGAGAGTATGTGTATAATGTACTGCACGTCGGTTGAAAAGGGTAGAGAAGAGGAGAGTATGATGTGATGAGCACAAATGTAAATGATGCTTGTGTGATATGTGATGTGTGCATGGAGAAATGAGAACTTTCATGAAATTCCCTTTTTAAGTTTATTTACCAACCTACCTATTTGCTAACAAATTTTTTTTTAAAAAAAAGTGAGGGAGTGCCGCCTCCACCTTTCACAGGGGCTCGTATTTCTGACAAAAAATGGCTTGAACATCTTTGTGAATTATATCACCATGTGTGTTGGATGAAGGGTTACGTCCTAAAATGTCCACTATTTTATTTCTCTACAAAACAAAAGCAAATCCAATTCCAGAATCTCCTACAACTTGCCATGATCTAATCTGAGTGTATAAAATAGTGCTTAATTCATTTCTACCACATGATTTAGGCCTGATGACGACGGCAACAGCTAGCTATGTCTATACTCCATAATTTTTAGTGATATTACGTCAACCATTGATCAAGCAGAAATCATCATATCATCTTATTCAATCATAAACCATCCACAGCGGCTACCAAGCCAAATGCAACATGAAAAATAATATATGACTTCATCCTACACGCACACGTACAGTTTGGTGCGCAAACACTCCAAGTGTCAATATTATCTTGGCAAAATGTCACTGTGCAACTTGTCATAAAATAAATCTGGTCCATTCGAGTTACTGCACGGTTGGGGCCGCCAACCAAATACATTAGTTACAAAGGCTACGACCAGGGATAGATGTCTTCATGTCTGATCTATTGAACACGTTTCACAATCTTAATATGCAGGCTAGACGGAACGTACGTAACTAGCAACCGATTACCTAACTCAGTTAGCCTAGACATTAATCCCACTTCCTCTGCTGGTGATTTTCTACGCGGAATCCAAGGCAAATAAACTTGTCAACCCTGCGGAAAATACGAAATATTAAAAAAAAGACAACAGATTTTATATGATTTTGTCTTCCTTCGGTATCCTACTGCTTAAAATGAATGTAAGTTAAAAAACTTTTGATGCAAAGCAGGTAACCAAGTTGACGATATCAATTACAGAAGTTGATGCATAAATTCAAGGATACAGAATAAAAAGAATTTTGTACTGTTTAGTGCATCTTGAAATAATGAAGAAAATCTAACATTTTTTATTCCCTACCCTCGCATCAGTTGCATTATTAGCATACACCAGTTTGCATCTTCTTCTTTTGTAGCATATATTTAGTTGAGGCTGACCAATAATCATAATAAAAAAGAAGGTCGAACTCTCGGGCAGACTCGGTCATGTTACTATGCACATAATTACACTATTTGCAAATATATTTATTTAATATATGCACAGTGTACATAAAAATATTTGTTTATACCTTCATGTGCTCCTTTTTGGTTTATAGTCCCAGTCATTGGGTTTGTATCCCATTGTTTAGCCATGATATTTGTATGAAAACGATGTAGAAATGCAGATGACCATTACGAGTGATAAAAAAGTGTTTTTTGTTGAAATTCCATTCGTTATTTAAGTGAGTGAGTGAGTTAATGGCATTTCTACATCTGCAACAAGAAAAATCTTGAAATCAAGTTATTATTTCAGACAATCTGATAAACTCAACAAATATAAGGCAACAGTAGCTGCTGCAGCAAACTTTTGGGTCCACCTACTGATAGTTAACATTTTTATTTGCATTTTTTTTAAAACGATGGCCATGAATACAAATGCAAATAGTTGAAGATCTTCTTACATGAATACAAGAGATTCGTCTGGTCCGTTATTAGTACTAGGCATCAATTATTATCACTTTTTCCATTCTGGTGTGATGATGCTGGGTGGTTGGAGAAGGTTGTTAAAATAGTTTAATAGAAAATATGGTCTATCAGTCATTACTAGCCCAATGCAGAGAAATGGTTCATTTATGTAGACATGCAAATTGATTATTGTACGTTGAAACACATGTAAGATGGGTTTGGCGCTTGTTCGACTTGCATTCAAATTATTGCAGATGCACTGGTTCGAGTGTTTTCTTGAGTTGCACAATTAGTTTAAAGAAGAGTCATTACTCAGCTCTCGACACCATTAAATTGCAATGTGGACACGTTGAAAGCAATAGAAAGGCTTTGGTTCTCTGTCTCTCTCTCTCGCTGTGAAATTCAGGGAGTAAAATTTACACTCTAAATTGATGTCTTTATTGCTTAGATTAGATTGCAAATTACAATGGTTGACTACTAACCAGTAGGTCAATTTAATAATGCTCAGTGATTAAATGAGTGTATTTTATATATCAATTTAAAAAAACAGGATATTAACTCGACCACTTGAGGATAATGAAATCATTCATCTTTTTTCTTTCTCTTTTATGATTTAGGCGGAATGTCCGCCCATCCAAATGGAGCCAGTGGATTTGACAGTGAACAAATCAGATGATGGCTCTCGCCGTCACTGCGAGTCACCAGAGGATGAGGGTAGCTCGTTGATGATGGATAATTCAACTTCCGATTCCGAGGACTCATCGCCATCCAGCTTCTCGTCGAGCTGGAACTCACTACTGTGGGCGAGCAGTTCTAGCTCTTCACCCCCTACTTGTATCGACCTTAGAGTTAAAAAGGGTAAGTTGAAAAATTGAGTGAGAAACTCACACCCTTTTGTAGATAAGGAAGAGATGATGCCTTCTGTCTGTGCACAATCGATTTATCTTTATCACTCCCATTCATCGATACGTTGGTTTGATGGATATCGAATCATTTGTTCAACGAAGGAAAAAATTGAGTGAAAATGATGAGGGTCTTCATGATAAATGTACATACAATGTAGATCATATAAGAGTAGCATCTCTTATATGTTCTCACACACGCCATAGTATACAATATCTGTTCATCGTTATCACTTTCTTCATCACCAATCATAGATGTCGACTTTTAGACATGCTCCAACCTAGAATAGGTAATATAACGTGGTCAGTCACAATAGACAACCACTTGTTTTCATTGTTATTGCTACCTGCTCCAAATACATCATGGTTAGTGACGACGAGATGCAATGCATGTATGTGTGATGATAAATAATGATTCTGCCATTCACGCTCACTCCGCATAACGCCAGCACAGTTCAGCAGGTGTCAAAATTGCTACGGGTTAATTTAATAATAAAGTGGCGGTGGTAGTCAAACAGAACGAGTGATAAAAAGGAAGCCGCTCCACTCACTCATTTTTTTAAAAAGCGCAGTAGTAGTGACGATTGCTTGAGTTATCGGAGTATCATCGATTTCATCCACCCACCCACGTTTTGACAAGGGTGAACAATACAATACAATTGAGGCAGGCATAGTCAAGAACAAGTCTAATATCTTTTGCTCCTGAGCAATCATGTACCTACGTGAATAGAATAGAATAGAATAGATTCTTTATTCACATGTCTAGCCATTTCAATACAATGTACTGTTCTCCCAACGGTG